>JABSTT010001838.1:0-71426 GCA_013339685.2 Hyalomma asiaticum
TATATATATATATTATATATATATTATATATATATATACCCCGAAATACAGAGCATTTCTATAGTGATCTCCATAAAATATACAACGCACAGGAACAGGAAATAAGCGAGATACGGAACACTGAAAGGGGAGGCTACAAAAACTGGAGGAGAATGCCGTGACAGTACGTGCGGTAAGCAATGACGGATGGCAGTGAAGGGAGGATTTTCAAAAAAAAGTGGCGTTTAACGCTTATCTGTGTATATGCGTCCAACAAGTGCTGAAATGCTTCGCCTGTTCCTTTTTGTTCTCGTGATTTCTTTAGTGTCGGCCTGTACTCTTGCAAGGAAAATTGCCGTGTTCTCACGAGTACCTAATAATGGAGAATCGAACCTACTGTTTTTTCTCTACGGTCATCGTGAGGGAAGCCAAGGTTGTGCATCTTTACACGTGATCGAGTGCTTTCTTCGTGGACATTTGCAGAATGTGCATGCCAAAAAAGCAGCGCTCAGCAGCCGCACGTAGGAGTTGATAGAGCTGGATGCTAACCTGCCATGTGTGTTGGCAGGCTAGGACGCATTTGATGCCATAGCTATACAAGCAGTTCTAGCAGCTTTGTATTGACAAGGGGTAACTGATGACATATGCGTGCAAACCATAAGTAACATCTGCAATTATTGCAGATCCACTCTACTCTTACAAGAGAGGAGCAGAAAAATTCCGATAAAGAGAGAGGTCAGACAATAAGATGCAATCTCCCCGATGTTATTCGCTGCTAGCCTAGAAGTCTTCAAACGTCTAGACTGGGAAGAAAAGGGAATTAGAATAGGCATCTGAGCAATTAAGGCATTAGAATATCTGAGCAATTTAAGCTTTGCAGAAATTGTGCTCTTTAGCAATGACGGTGATGAACTAGATACCATGATTGAGGACCTAAACTGGGAAGGCAGGGAGGTTTAACATCCTGCCTTCCCTTCCTCATTCTCTCTCTCTCTAACTGGGAAAGTCTTAAAAGGACTAAAAATGAATAGGCAAGAGACCAAAATTGGGCTCAACAGTCTAGCTAAAGAACAGGAATTTAAAATTAGCAATGAACCCATAAAACTTGTGAATGAATAGATAGATATCTGGGGCATTTACTAACAGGGATGCCTACCCATGAAAATGAAATCCTCCATAGAATAAGGATGGGCTGGAGCGCATTGAGGACATTAAAAAATCATGAGTGGAAACTTGCCACTGTCACTAAAGCGAAAGGTATTTAATCACAGCACTCTCCTTGTACTAATGTTGGTGCAGCAACACAGAGGATAAATAAAAGCTAGAGATTAAATTAAGGGGCATGCAGCATGCAATGGAAAGAAAAGTGATTAGTGTAACGTTAAGAGACAAAAACAAGAAAGTGGGTCAGAGAACAGCTGATATTCTTATAACAATTAAAAGAAATAAGTGTACCTGGGCAGCTAGGGCATATCATGTGGAGGACAGATAACTGATGGGCAGTAAGGGTGACACTGACACAAGGGATAACAAGAGAGGGAAAATGAACAGAGGCAGACAAAAGATTAGATGGAGCGATTAAAATAATAAGTTTGCCAGCATAAAGTTGAGCCAACTGGCTTAGAATAGGGCAAATCGGAAATCGTTGGGAGAGGCCTTCATACTGCAGTGGACCTTAAAGGGATATTCAACAAAATTCGGCAAAACTGGCAAAAGCATCGAAAACCTACTCAGAAGACCTCACTGTTCCGATTAACAGACTTCATTTTACGTATTTTCGAACAGTTGGCCATATTTTCAATGGATTCTGCAAGCGCGGCGTCTGCACGCCAGCGCGCATGTCGACGGCCGAGACGTCACATGCAACCGGCGCCCTCATCCTCCAGCCACTTCCGTCTCCACCTCTCCTCCCGAGAACCACTTGGGTCGCGAGTTGCTTGTCGCGAATTGGTTGGCGCATCAGTATCCATGGGTGTCACGCAACTTCCTCTATTTCACTGTGTGGCTGCTAGACAGGTGAATTTGCGAAAAATGCTTAAAGGAGTACTGACACGATTTTGCGGCGGCGCAAAATATACATTTTCGTTTCCTAGCATGTATTGTAACGCCCTCCGCACACGGAAGCCAGGAAAACACGTACAAAATATTTTAATTGGTTTAAAGTTGGCGTTCGCCCAGCACTGCAAGCAAGCCCCATTGCACTGGACACTACGATGACGTATGAACCGGGCTCTTAAAAATCGCCAAAATCGCCTTCAGAGTCACTGGACGACCGTGCAATTGCCGTTCTTTGCGTGGCCTCAGGTGTAGTTGACAAAGACGACAGAGTTGCAGCAACCACTATGAAGAAGTTCTGTCCCTACGTGGATCAGACATTACACACTAACAAGACACCGCGGGAACATCACACATGAAATACACACTCGACCATTTCAACCAATATATAGAACAGAGAACATTCGCGTCATTTCACATGTGTACACAGACAGTCCCGTATATATATTCCAGATTCCTGACCTGCTATGCAGTGCCAGTGGTGAAATTACTGTTATGCGTAATTACAAAATAAGGATACACAGGACATCTGCCAATCAAGGGTAGGCTAACTGGTAGCTGTGCATCACACATATCTGTTAATTTAAATCCACCAAATATTCACTGCCAAATTGCCAAGAAATCATACATCTCTAGGTTCCTCATTTACACCCTTAAGGGTGTAAATTTTTTACTGTGTAAACTAATACAAACTAATAAAAGCTATTTAAAGGATTATTGAGTTGCAAATTTTGTGTTTTAATAGTTATATAAAGCCCTAGCTACCTTCTTGAGAAAAGACCCACTAGACAAATTTTGAAAAGTCTTATAGAGCATATTGATATAAACTAGCAAGGCTAATAGAACGATGTATTAGACTAATACAAACACCTATAAAACAAGTAAAGATTCATATAAGACTAATACAATACTAATAAGACTAATAGAAAAACTTATTAGACTAATACAAATCTCTATTAGAGTTTTTGCTAGGGTCGGGGACGCACGACCCACGCCTTAAGGAGCTTCGCCCCTAAAAAAGGCTAGTGTTGACCTGTGGGAAGCACATATCACCAGTCATGCTGCGTGAAAAGATGGATGAACGACGGTAAGTACACAGGACGGTAGCCATCCTGTGCACTTACCTCATCCTCTGTACTTGCCTTTTTTTGGTCCATGTTTTTACACACTGCGCTTTTCTTTTTCCAAGGATGTGACACCAGCTTGTACCCAAAAGCAAAACATGCTCTATTTCAATAGGTTGCAGCAAGTGCCATCCCACCAGCAAGTGCCACCAAATGCCGTGTACACAGAGATTGATGCATACCAAGCTGCCCAATCCCTAGCACTCTTTTCCCCTCAGTAAAGTTCTTAAGTGCAATTGTTAAGTTTCTTGTGTGCAACAATAAAAAATTCATGAGTGCTCATTCCAGCTTCCTGTCCTCTTCTCTCTGTGAATGTGCTTTTGCCGCTACACCCAATATTATTCTGCCTGTCCTAAAATCTGTCTTCCATGTAGATACGTTAGTAGTGCCAGCAAGTGGTCTGCACGAAGAGAGTCATCCATACCAAGCTTCCTAACCACTAGCCCTCTTTCACCCTAAAAATAGTCATTCTTCAATGATATTCAAGTTTATGATCGCTATTTACAGTTTGAAGATTTAAAACAGCATCAATGAGTGGCAAGGAAGCACATAAGATCAAAAGGGGTACAGTCTGCTGCGACCAACAATGCCGGTTGGTGTTGCGACCTGTTGGCACTGAGGCTGGCTGCTGCTGCGGCCATCCTCAGTGCCTGCAGGTGGTCCCAGCACCTACTGGTCCCTGCTTGAGCTAAATAAGTAAGTTAATGGAAATCTTGCTTGAATAAAGGTTATCAACACTTTCCTTTTAAAACCCATATAATGAACAATTTTCAGCAACTGGGGGCACAACAAGTGTAGGTAAAAGCAAGGCGACATGGCATTTAAGCACCGCTCTTAGAAATGGATGTGTAAGGTACATCACGGAAGTACAGAAAACGTGGCTAACTGCCTTACAAACAAATGTGAAAGTCCAACACCACCCTTTTCAAGTGGCAGAAACAAGTTATCTCACCTCATTGGCTCATACTGAGAGCACCAGAGGAAACGAGCGAATGTTCTGTGAAACATTTGAATATTTTTCCTCGAACAATGAAGCCCCGAGGATCCTGGTTTGGCAAGTGGGCACCCACTCCAGCACAGTATGCTGGTATTCCCTGGGACACTAGCGCTGTGCATTCTCTAGGTGTTCCCCTTGACCTGTTTCACAACAGCGACCCACATTGGTCGGAATATGGCGTCAAACTTCACCAAGCATCAAAGGCTTGGGGAGGAAGGGACCTATCCATCTTTGCAAGAGCAGCAGTCTGCAAAACTTTTCTGGCTGCAAAGTTAAATTGAGTTTGCCACCCAACATTGCTGTGCCTTAGGGAAAAAACATTCGAAAAAATACCGAGGGGCCTGGTGAGGCCGTCATCACCATCTCACCGACAAGTCACATGGTCGCGAGCACCCATAGGAGGGAACAACAGACGGCAACCTGTTGCCTGGAATGCTCGGCCAGCAGCCCACAATATAGCCCATTCCACTGGAGCCCTCGTGGGCACCACCATGAAGTGCCGCTAGCGACGTCTAGCGGCAGCACCATCTCGGGCTGTTTGCTCTCTGGGCTCTCCGCCCGGGCACATGCATTCGTTGCATGTGTGCCAGCAAGATATTGCTTTCGCTCTTTGTAAACATCGTGCAATCGTTAGGTCAGTTCATTTGTGAGTGGGTATCTGACTGATTGGCAGGACAGTTGCCATCGGAATTGTTTTTCGTGTTCTTGCGCGGGCAGAGGCAGCACTAGAGGGGCCGGTTGGTAACAGCAACACTGGGAAAGCAGGGGTTGTGTCACTGTGTTGCCTCTTTATTCGTTGAATAACTGTTGGAAGATGACTCGCCTCATAAAAGGAATACTGTTGCTTTTGCTTCAACAATGGTCCCACTCATTAAGGCCTTGTGCCTCAAACAAATCCTTAATTCAATGCGGACATAACTAAGACATAAAGAGCATGATAGCCAGGCTTTAAGTCATGCTCATGACTGTAACTATGAAAGTGAGTTGCCTGTCAATAAATCAATGATTGAAAATTGTAAACTAAGGTTTGTAAGTCACACAAGTGAGATTAAAGTGGTTATGATAATAAGAGTACACCATGGTAATGACCAAATCATCATTAAGGAATGACCTGGTTTTTCAAACCACGTAATTAATCCCACATGATGCATGGAAAAGCTTGAAAATGTAAGAAGGCAGTCGAGATGGGTGCAAAACTAAGGGTGCTTTTCAAAGGATCTGACATTGGTCATACCTTTAGTCATGTTCACGACAGTACATGATGTGCTCAGGTCATGTTATGATGTGGGCATGACTGCAAAAATAATACTACTGGAAAAGGGTCAAGATGGTTGTCAAATGAAGTGCTCATGTCAGAGAACGCGATATTCATCATAGTAGCATTCATAACTTGACATGCTCATGTCATGAACATGACTCTGCAAAAATAAACGTGCAGGAAGGAGGTCCAGACCGGTGTCAAACGAAAGATCCAGGTCGAGAGACGCGATATGAGTTGACAATGTTCATGACATGAAATACATGATATGACATGCGCATTACGAAGTAAAAATTAACAGAGAGGTATCAGGATGTCAAACAAAAGGTACTTGTCGAAGGATCTGATAATGGTCATAGTCACATTCATGACATGACATGATGTGTTCATGTCACGCTATGACATGAGCATGGCTCTGCAAAAATAAAACTACTGGAAGGGGTTGAGATGGGTGTCAAACGAAAGGTGCATGTCCAAGAATGTGACATTGGTCATAGTCACGTTCATGACATCACATGATATGCTCATGTCATGACCACGACTCTGCAAAAAATATTGCTACCAGGAGGAAGCTGACATGGATGTCAAACGAAAGAATAGATCAAGAGATGCCATATGAGTTAATCATGTTCGTGATATGAATTGTGATATGACATGAGCATGACAAAAATAAAATTAATGGAAGTGGGCAAGATGGGTGTCAAACAAAAGCTACAGGTCAAGGGATGTGATGTGAGTTACAGGCTTCAATTTGCACTGCAAATTTAAGTGCTTTTTTGTACATTCAAGATATCTTAATGACATCCATTGCACTTATGCGTGTAATCAATGCATTGTATTGCTGATATTTGCCCCCTTTATATGATGTTTGCTTTTTAGATGTTACTCAATTAACAGATGTTTATGAACAGATGTCTGTCATCATTGTTTTCTATCTTATGTTCTTGTTTCTGTGTGTTTACGTGGAAAACTTGAGAATTGTGTAAGTGCTGGTGTCTCATTTGATGCATTAGTTCTTGATGGTGAAGTTCTGTGTGATATAAGTGTTTCTTCTGTTGTATTTCCATGTCTGTATCTCCTACGGGTCACCCACCCCTGCTTAAGGCCTCAATATGTGAGGCGGGCAGTACTTCTGAAATAAATAAATAATAGTCATGCTCATGACATGATCATGACATAAGTGCTCTTAAGCAAAAGAGAAATAATCGAAGGGAGAGTCGAGATGGTATCAAACAAAAGGTGTTGGTGGATAGATGTGATACGAGTTTTAGTGAGGTTCATGACTTGACATCATATTAACATGGCATGACGTGAGTACGTTATAAAAATGAAACATATAGTATCATGACATGAATATCACTGCATGCAGGTCTGTACCTCATGATGCATACGACATGGTGTCGTTGTGATGTCATGAGTATGGGTTCCTTGCCTTGCTATTAACTTATTACTCTGCCTCACATCACATGAGCGTATAACAAACATGACAGGTCACAACATTAATGTTCATGACATGCATGTCTTGCAGGTCATGGAATGACTGGCTCAGCCCACACAATGTATATGCCGTGAAGCTGTCTGTTGAGGAATGCATGCCTGCTTCCTTTTATATTTTGTTTCTAGTTTGACAACCCACTCCGCAGCGCTTGAGCCACTAACAGGAAGCAGGGACCTTGCTGGGAGTGAAAAGAACAGTGCAGCGGGGTGGAGTTGTGGGAACAGTGACCAGGACAGGTCAGATTGGCAGACAGGCTCGGGGAGTGAATGAGTACAGACAAAATGATGTTCGTTCCAACGAGAAGTCTTCCAGATGCTATTGAGGCAAAGTTGTTGTACGGTGTTTACAGAAGTGTAAATAAACTAGTACTTTTATTCAACTTTAACCTTCACTTGTCAACTAAGCATCTACCATCGACCACGAAGAAGAAGAAGACTTAAATTATATCGAACACTGTCGTCGTTTAATTAACGTAGTTGCAATGTGCCTACATTAGAATCATGTGATAACACAGGACATGACATGTCATGAGTGCAATGACATGTTGTGATCCGAAAGGCAGATAATACATCATTACAGTCACTTATACATATATGAACATGTATGGCAACATATAAATATTAAGACTTGATACATAACCCATGGTATATATAGGGCATTTGCTGACTTTAAACCAATGCTTATTAGCCAGGTAGCTAGTGTTCGGTGGAGTCCCCTCATCTTGGTTAACTGTCAGCTATTGTTTGTTAACTTTCTCTATGAGGCCCCACCATGTGGTGATGTAGTGGTTATGCCACTCAGCTGCAGATACAAAGACTGCAGGATCAAGTCCCAGCCGTGGCGACTGCATTTCAATGAAGGTGAAATTTTGAGGCCCGTGCGCTGTGTGATATCAGTCCACATCAAAGTATCTCAGGTGCTTGAAATTTCAGAAGCCTTTCACTATGGCATCTCTCAGGTCGTGGTTTTGGGACGTAAAATCTCCGAAACCAACCCTGTGATGACTAATCTTGGGTAACATATGTGAATCGCAGGGGCTTTTGCATTTAACATCAGCTCCCGCAGTGCGCGAGACCTGCTGCAACTTTTCTTATTCTGATCGGTTTTAACTGTTATCGAATTTACCACAGTCCTGGACATGGAGCAAGATAAGCCAGGAGCGCAGACTGCCCTCAATGAGTGTTCGACGAAGGCGAAGAAGAGCAACAGACGCAGCGTTCACCATGCAAGAACAAGCACGGTTGTTAGGCCTCGCGAAGGAGCGCGGGAAAGGCAGGAAAGTGAAGAATGCGTTGCAGTAACGGTTCTCACCGTTGTCTCGTCGCCATTTGTTGCGTCGCGACTGCAGCGGGTCCCACGAAGAAGCAGCGGAAAACATGACGGGTGGCCGGCAGGGACGCCAGCTAGCCACGAACGCAACGGTGGGGCGCAGGGCGCCGAAGAAGAACCACTCCTCCGCGGCTTTCCACACACACTCTTTATTTACACCCTACACGTACGCCTCTAAAGCGCCCCTAACGGCGCATCATCAACGGTGCCGAGCGAGGCGCCACCCGGCAACGCAAGCACGCAAACCGAAACAGAAACTAGTGCATCGCGACACAACACTTTTCCCCTCAGTAAAGTTCTTGAGTGCAATTGTTAAGTTTCTTGCATGCATCAATAAAAAATTCATGAGTGCTCATTCCAGCTTCCTGTCCTCTTCTCTCTCTGAATGTGCTTTTGCCGCTATACCCAATATTATTCTACCTGTCCTAAAATCTGTCTTCCATGTAGATATGTTAGTAGTGCCAGCAAGTGGTCTGCATGAAGAGAGTGATCCACACCAAGCTTCCTAACCACTAGCCCTCTTTCACCCTAAAAAAAGTTATTCTTCAATGATATTCAAGTTTATGATGGCTATTTACAGTTTGAAGATTTAAAACAGCATCTATGAACAGCTTACCTTGAGTTCCAGAAGCAATTACACTCATGGGCATCTCTGCAGGTGGGTGCAAAGGGGGAACTTGCTCCCTCAAATCATATCAGTATAGCACGCTCCACCAACCCCCTCCCAAAGACACACCAGTGGAACTAGCACCCCTCGCCCACACTTGACGTGATGCAATGGGTTTGCTTCTTTGAGTATAGAATCCTGCTGATGCCCATGATTACAGCGGCAACACTGATAAGTCACAGCAAGGTTTGCAGAATGGCCAGTTCTTTCGTGTCATTTTGAAGGAAAGGAATGCAAAGACTGGACACAAAAAGTCAGCCAAACATGATCACAGACAAACAACTGAGTGCAGCTCCTTGTGGCAAGGAAGCACACAAGATCAAAAGGGGTACAGTCTGCTGCGACCAACCAGTCAAATGCCGGTTGGTGTTGCGACCTGTTGGCACTGAGGTTGGCTGCTGCTGCGGCCATCCTCAGTGCCTGCAGCTGGTCCCAGCACCTACTGGTCCCTGCTTGAGCTAAATAAGTAAGTTAATGGAAATCTTGCTTGAATAAAGTTATCAACACTTTCCTTTTAAAACCCATAGAATGAACAATTTTCAGCAACTGGGGGCACAACAAGTGTAGGTAAGTGCAAGGCGATGTGGCGTTTAAGCACCGCTCTTGGAAGAAATGGATGTGTAAGGTACATCACGGAAGTACAGAAAACGTGACTAACTGCCTTACAAACAAATATGCAAGTCTAACACCACCCTTTTCAAGTGGCAGAAACAAGTTATTTCACCTTATTGGCTCATACCGAGAGCACCAGAGGAAACGAGCGAATGTTCTGTGAAATATTTGAATATTTTTTCTTGAACAATGAAGCCCCGAGGATCCTGGTTTGGCAACTGGGCACCCTCTCCAGCACAGTATGCAGGTATTCCCTGGAACACTGGCGCTGTGCATTATCTAGGTGTTACCCTTGACCTGTTTCACAACAGCGACACACATTGGTTGGAATATGGCGTCAAACTTCACCAAGCATCTAAGTCTTGGGGAGGAAGGGGATATATATATATATATATATATATATATATATATATATATACACACGATATACAGAGCATTCCTATAGTGATCTCCATAAAATTATACAACGCACAGGAACAGGAAATAAGCGAGATACGGAACACTGAAGGGAAGGCTACAAAAACTGGAGGGGAATGCCGTGACAGTACCTGCGGTAAGCAATGACGGATGGCAGTGAAGGGAGGAGTTTAAAAAAAAAGGTGCCGTTGAACACTTATCTGTATATAAGCGTCCAACAAGTGCCGAGATGCTTTGCCTGTTCCTTTTTTTCTCGTGATATCTTTAGTGTCGGCCTGTACTTTTGCAAGCAAAATTGCCGCATTCTCACTAGTACCTAATAATGGAGAATTGAACCTACTGTTTGTCTACGGTCATCGTGAGGGAAGCAGAGGTTGTGCATCTTTACACATGACCGAGTGCTTTTTTTCGTGGACATTTGCAGAATGTGCATGCCAAAAAAGCAGTGCTCAGCAGCCGCACGTAGGAGTTGATAGAGCTGGATGCTAACCTGCCATGTGTGTTGGCAGGTAAGCATTTGATGCCATAGATATACAAGCAGTTCTAGCAGCTTTGTATTGACAAGGGGTACCTGATGACATATGCGTGCAAACCATAAGTAACATTTGGAATGATTGCAGATCCACACTACTCTTACAAGAGAGGAGCAGAAAAATTCCGATCAAGAGAGAGGTCTGACAATAAGATGCAATCTCCCCGATGTTATTCGCTGCTAGCCTAGAAGAAGTGTTCAAACGTCTAGACTGGGAAGAAAATTAGAATAGGCATCTGAGCAATTAAGGCATTAGAATATCTGAGCAATTTAAGGTTTGCAAAAATTGTGCTCTTTAGCAATGACAGTGACGAACTACATACCATGATTGAGGACCTAAACTGGGAAGGCAGGGATGGTTAACATCCCTGCCTTCCCTTCCTCATTTCTTTCTCGCTCTAAACTGGGAAAGTCTTAAAATAGGACTAAAAATGAATAGGCAAGAGACCAAAATTGGGCTCAACAGTCTAGCTAAAGAACAGAAATTTAAAATTATCAATGAACCCATAAAACTTATGAATAGATATATATCTGGGGCATTTACTAACAGGGATGCCTACCCATGAAAATGAAATCCTCCATAGAATAACGATGGGCTGGAGCGCATTGAGGACATTCAAAAATCATGAGTGGAAACTTGCCACTGTCACTAAAGCAAAAGGTATTTAATCACTGCAATCTCCTTGTACTAATGTTGTTGCAGAAACACGGAGGATAAATAAAAGCTAGAGATTAAATTAAGGGGCATGCAGCATGCAATGGAAAAAAGTGATTAGTGTAACGTTAAGAGATAAAAACAGGAAAGTGGGTCAGAGAACAGCTGATATTCTAATATCGATTAAAAGAAATAAGTGGACCTGGGCAGGGCATATCATGTGGAGGACAGATAACTGATGGGCAGTAAGAGTGACACTGACACAAGGGATACCAAGAGAGGGAAAATGGAACAGAGGCAGACAAAAGATTAGATGGAGCGATTAAATTAATAAGTTCGCAAGCATAAAGTGGAGCCAACTGTCTTCAACTGTCTGTATGTGAAGACTGGCGAAAACATCGAAAACCTACTTAGAAGACCTCACTGTTCCGATTAGCAGAGAGCGCGGCAGCTGCACGCCAGTGCGCTTGTCAATGGTTGCGACGGGAGAGGAAAGTGGCCTCTCCACCTCTCCTCCCAAGAACCACTTGGGTCGAGAATTGCTCGTCGCGAACTGGTCGGCGCATCAGTATCCAGTGGGTGTCACGCAACTTCCTCTAGTTCACTGTGTGGCTGCTAGACAGGTGAATTTGCAAAAAGTGCATTAAATTCAATACCTTCCGCTAGTCTCTGACTGAAATGAAGGTTGAGGTAACAAATTTCAGTACCCAATCTTTCAATTGTATCATTTATCTCGACGGCAAAATAGGCGCCAAAATAGGCTGATGGTGATGAAAAAAAACTATGTTAGAGTGCACAAGAGAGAGCCTTAAGTTAATGATGTGATGTCTGGTTGGAAGGGCACGAGCACACAAGATGGAGTTATTTTTAGATATAGCAACACGTCAAGTGAGCAAATGGTTGTAAAAGCATTTCCTATCAGTGGCTCAAAGGAAGGTTCCCCTGATATTTTCTGTACTAGTTTACTCCTCTTGTGAGCCATTATAGGGACGTACAAATAACTCAGAAGAAGACTCTTCATAACACTCCCACAAAGAACAAACTATTAGCATGCATGTAATTGCTACATAAAACTTTACTGGGCTTCTTCCGCTTAAATAAACAAGTAAAAAAAAGCACACACAAGAAACTAGTTGCAGCGTCTTAGTCGCAGTCTGGTGATTGGCAAGTTCGACCAAGCACCATCAGCTTAAGTGCCAGGGCATGCACATCAATGGCCCTTTTGCAGGCAGGGCATTGCAGCCTTGGGTACATGATAGCTCGGGTGGTCCACAAGTGGTCGGCCTCAGCCTGAGTAGCCTGGGCATCATGGTGCTGGTTGGCCTGGGCCTGGGCAGGATGGGCTGCCTGGTTAGTCCAACTACGATTAACAGTACGAAGGGAAATCACCGGGGGGCCGTTTACGCTCAGTGAGTGCCGCCGTCGCTCCGACGAGGTCAGGCCCTGCACGGTGCGGAAGGTCGGGGCAACCGCGGGCCGGCAGCGGTCGACAGCAGGTCCGCGGTCTCTACATCCCACCTCTCTTCAGGTTCAGGGACAAAAGGCTTTGCCCTTACCGCTACCGGAACTCGGTCGTATGGGGTGTCGTCCCACGGTCGCCGTGCTCAAGAGCGTGGCCGAATGGTCGGGGCAAGTCGTCACATTATTTGATATCCTTCTGTGCTGGCCGGAGAATTGTGGCTAGGGTTAAATGCACAAGGCTTAACTCGGCATCGGGGCATCAGCTACGGTGCTCAGCCGACCTCTCTTCACCTTGTGGTCGTCGTGTGACGAGGCAACCTCGGACACTGTTGGAAGTAGACATACACGACGATGACGAGACAACCTCGGACACTGTTGGACGTAGCCATGTCGAAAATCACCAACGGAAATTTGCGTTACGTGAATGCTCAGCCGACCTCTCTTCACCTTGTGGTCGTCGTGTGACGAGGCAACCTCGGACACTGTTGGAAGTAGACATACACGACGATGACGAGACAACCTCGGACACTGTTGGACGTAGCCATGTCGAAAATCACCAACGGAAATTTGCGTTACGTGAATGCTCAGCCGACCTCTCTTCACCTTGTGGTGTTCGTCGTGTACGGACACACGACGATGACGAGACAACCCCGGACACTGTTGGACGTAGCCATGTCGAAAATCACCGACGGAAATTTGCGTTACGTGAATGCTCAGCCGACCTCTCTTCACCTTGTGGTGTTCGTCGTGTACGGACACACGACGACGACGACGAGACAACCTCGGATACTGTTGGACGTAGCCATGTCGAAAATCACCAACGGAAATTTGCGTTACGTGAATGCTCAGCCGACCTCTCTTCACCTTGTGGTGTTCGTCGTCCGCGGACACACGACGATGACGAGACAACCCCGGACACTGTTGGACGTAGCCATGTCGAAAATCACCGACGGAAATTTGCGTTACGTGAATGCTCAGCCGACCTCTCTTCACCTTGTGGTGTTCGTCGTGTACGGACACACGACGATGACGAGACAACCTCGGACACTGTTGGACGTAGCCATGCCGAAAATCACCGACGGAAATATGCGTTACTGGCAGGCGCGGGCTCGGGCTAATATGGCCGCAGCCGCAATGGCAGCCGTGTATATCGCTCTCCTATTTTTCTTTGCCAAATAAGGTGAAGCGTCGAGCGCCAATGGTCCAATGAAAGGCAGCCACAGCAGCGCATCACAGCACTATGGTGAAGCACGTGCACGACGTGCATGCCGTCGACGACTGACAGAAAGCGACGGAGCAGTCAGTGTTGCCATACCTACTGATTTTTCAGTAGATCTACTGATTTTCTTACTTGTCTACTGATTCCCGGATAAAATAAAATATCTACTGATTTTTGAGATTTCAAGTAAGATCTTGGTAACTTTCGGCGTGAGCATCGCTGTGCGATGGGGACTGTGACCATTCACCTCCGAGATTCAAAGCGTCAAGAAACCGGGGAACTTAACGCGTTCTGAGTCTTGGAGGAAACTTTGCAGCATGCATTGGATAGGTGGTACGTGCACCAAAACTCGCATCCGTAGTGCCCCTCAGGCACTTTAGCCATCCATCTTTTCAGTAGTAGTAGTGATTTTGAATGAAAGGAAAAGGACGCTACTTTCTGTCGCCCATGATGGGGACACGGCTAAGCGCCTTCTTTTCATCTGTCTCAGTGCGTGACAGTGTGTGCCATGTAGGGGGCGAGGAGGCACGGACGCGGCTGCGCGGATCTGTAGTTTAGTAGTCCAGAGTGCTCGGGGAGGCGGAGTGGGTGAGTGGGTGCGAGGAGCGGCCGCCTTTGTTAGGGAGCCTACATGACTGCTCATGTAGGCTCATGGGCGAACAGCACATTGGAAACCTTCCCAAGCCGGCCTTGAGTTGTGCTCAGCTTAGCTGAAGAGCTGCTCAGCTTGCGTGGCTTCAGTACCTGCTGACAAGCCGCCTCATTCAGGAATGCCTCGAAAATATTTTCTCCATTGTACGCATGAGAAAGCCAGTCCCAAGTGCCTATGATGTGAAGACTGCACTTAAGCTAATTTGTGTGGGCCAATTTTTACATACACCGAAATCATCAAGTTACAGTTCTGATGATGGCTTTCACCTTGATGACCTCATTGGGCCAAGCCTTGGAAAGAGCATTGAAGAGATCAGAGATGACGAAGAGCACTTGGAGGACCTCCTGCTGGAGGAAGTCTTACCTGTAGAATGTGACATCCTTGCTTATGTTTCAGGGTTTCTACTTAGGGCCATAATCAAAACCACTGGTGAGTGCGAGCCTTGTACAGCAGTTCTTCTTGGTAGCGATCAATGCCACCACACACTCATTGATCTGAAAGAGTACGTGAAAGGTGCGAACAATCTGCTGAGGCCCAGCAATGCTGTAATGGCAGTGCTAATTCGTTATGAAGAGCACTTTAAAGGATTTGTCTCAGAGGATGCAATTTTGGACCTCAAGGCGCCATTCCGAACAATAAAGAGGTTTCTTGCTGAAAATGTTGAAGTTCACCTTGATGTGTGTGACTTTCATAAAGAGAAGGTTCACAAGTTGCTTCCGGTTTGCTATGTGCAATCACGACTTCGAATGCACCTTCGTCAACAAAAGGCACGTAATGTTGAGACACATTCTAGTAAAACATGTGCTGGAGCAAGCCTTCAGTAGGTGTTAAATGAACCTGTTCAACAAGTGGCTAGTCTCTTAAAGCATCTGACAGTCATGCTATGGCTTCTAGCCTTTGTGCTCGATACTGGACACACCATGGTGATTCTCCTGCTGCAGAAATTGTGCTGTTTGTTACCATTGTTCGTAGCACACCTTTAAGTCTATTGCCATCAGAATTAGTGCTACATGTTTGATTGCATTTCTGTACATCTGTCCCAGATCACAATTGCTCTCCTAGTAACTGGTAATGTGGCATTTCTGTGATTCCATATATCAAATTGTTGAATTAAGAGAAATGTTATGTAGAAATATAAAAGAATATTGTGAAGGCATGAACATTCATACTGTTTTAAGTGAGCTGAATAGTGATTTTGTTGTAAACACATAGGAAGAACATGAAGCGATTCTCTTCTAGAAGACATCTTGCCATTCTCTGTGCTTTCCTGGAACTTTCACTCCACTTGTGAGTCTCTTGCCCCGTTCATTGCGGTGATCAATATACAACCTCTCGAGACTCTTCCTGGTTCCTCTTCACCTGTGAGAATCACTTGAGATAGGGAGGAAATACATCTAGTGGTAGCAGGGATGCTGGGCTGTACTCCGCATTAAGTGACGGGTCTTTAAAGGACAGCTTTCAACATGTCCTGTACTGTAAGGTCAAACGAAGAAGCATGAATGTGTGGCCACCAGGAGAAATGTCACTGAGGGCACCCGTCGGTACCCCCAGTGATGTCATTAGAGCTGTCGCTTTTCCAGATTCCCTCGTCCACACAGTGCAATAATATGTGGCTCACATATACACAACAGCCTGCACGACTGACCGGCATCATTTTCTGACTGTTGAAGAAGTGTTGTGGGGCTCCTTCTAAGTGTCCAAACTGTCAAGGACACCACCGTGCCATTTCCAAAGACTGTCTCCAGGTCAAGAAAGAGATCTTCACTCTAAAACAAATGGTGCAGCTCAGTGTACATAGAGGTTGCTGAAAAAGTCCATAGATGACGACGATCACCATCTAAGGTACTGACGATGGAAAATGTCAACCTTTCAAGAAAAGTTGCCTCATCAAGCAATACCATCGCTGCAAGTTTCGAACAAGTGAAATACCAATGTTGAAAGCGACAAAACTGGATCTCTTATCTGTGAATGAAGGGCCACCACTGACAGCTGCATAATCCATAGCAGAGCCACAGCAGAAGCCAGTATGGCAAGGTGCTGCATCTTAGGAGTCACAAGACACATATATGGCTCTTCATGGATGCCATTTTCATGTTGCTAAACAGCATGCACATCGAGATTAAAGCACTGAGGACAGATATAAGGCAAGCTTCCTGGGCTACCCGCGACCACCTGGTCTCTCAACCAGAAGCCGAGCTCCATACCTCTTTTAACCAAACAGTAACCACACGTGGCACATCATTAAGGACTTGCTTCACACCTGCCGTGAGATACTGATTTCCAACTACTGATAGTGATTTCCAGCACATGCTGCATGGAAACTGCATAAGCTTGCTCACCATTGCACCAGCAGGTCACAGAGGAATGAGCTGCATTTCAGGAACTCTCCTTTATGCATATAAAGGAGCCTCCTTAGACTCAACCCTAGCCTTCAAGTACCTTCAAGGTTTCTCTGAGGAGACGCTACCCATTTTCACCGACTACGGTTGGGCGTCTCGGATCTACCAACGCATATGCCGACACAGCAGCCTGCAACCACTGTGGTGGTGCGGAATTTATCGCACATATTTTGTGCGAGTGCATGCAGTACAGTGCAAGAGACAATCCCTTTACAATGTGTTCAACCAGCTGGACGACTGGCCTCTGCCAGAAGAGAATTCTGAGCCATAGACATGACCTCGCATCGCAGAAAAAAGGCTGTGAAAGCACTGCTGCTTTTGTACGTGGCCAACCTATATGAACAACTCTAACCAGAACACTCTTCCTGTGTTTGCATTTTTTTTTGCCTTTTTTTTTTCTTTCTCTCTCTGTCTTGTTGTGGATGTTGTGGGTACGTTTGTGCAAGAGCGAACATTGAGTGTTAGCTGAACCTGTGCAGTATGCTTTTTACAAGAGCTTAGTCGCATGAGAGGTTGTACCTCACAGTCAGATTGTGGATGCAAGACATGCCAGGATGACTGTTGCATGCTGAAGTTGTGTTGTTGGACAGAATTATTGGTAGAAGAGTTATGTGTCTGTGCCTCTGTGTATAAACGCTATTTATGTGTACATGTTTTCTTGGATTTCTGCATTTATTTTGTCACACTTTGCCGTAGGCTGATCTCGCCGCACGATTTGTACTTAGACTTTCCAGAAACAGTGCTGCTGCCATCTTTGTTGTACTGTGAGCATTTACTGGTGAAGCTGTTTTTCTGCGTGCTCTTGGCATACTGGCACTTTGCGCACAATTTACGAATGCACTGAACAAGATAGTGTGCCTACTAGCCACCCTTCCCAACACCAAATTTGTTGTGCCTCACATCCTTTGAGAACATGTGAAACCTGAGGCACTCTAGCTTCAGGCTGCTGTAAAATCCCACACGCAGCAAATGAACACTAGCTCTCATCATAATGGTGTCATTAAAGCTTGCTAACGCAGCTTGCCAATACACCAGGTATGCAGGTGAACGTACAGAGTATCTTGTACAAGTACAGGCATGTACTGCACCAGCCACGGCATAGTGAAACTTGTGGCGAGATCTGTGTATTGCTTTCTTGGTATTGTTGCACTTGAGTGGTACCCAATTTCAAACAGTCCAAGAAATGTAAATCTTATGCAGAAGTACGAGGTTGTGAACACATAATTTTTTGTATGAGAGTTTTGTGTGTATGTGCTCTCATGTGTTTTTTCTTTCATGGACATTGTTAGTAGAATGTCATTGTCTGAAAAAAGTGGACATCAGATTCAGCCACCAACATTGTACAGCCACTAAACCAAACAGTGTCTTACCATGACCAGTGCTAGTTAATAAAAAATTTGTAATTGTGCAGTAGTATTTTGTCATGTAGCAATGTTCAAATATATTTGTCATTCGATATTCTCGTCTAGTTGCTGTAACATCTACATTGTCAATGTGGTTGTTGTGTACTGTGCAGTGAATTGGAATGAACAAACATGCTTTGAATAAATATTCTGATGCATGCCTGCTCATTTGTACAATCTTTTTCCTATCAACTTTTATACTTTTCTCTTGAGGTGGCTAACATTTGTTAGCTGAACAATCAAAAGGCAAGAGTTGACTACCCCATGCTGAAGTATTTGGATAGTTTTCTTCTAAGAGTGTCCGGATGCCATCTTCGAACCCTGCATGGCATTTTTTGGTATGAAGTGAATATTCTAGCTGGTAATATATTTAGTCCAATGCACAGCTTGAACAGCCACTGTACAGTGCACTAAAGCTAGATATAGCTGTATATGGCTATGCATGAGGGTCATCAAGAAAATATGAACTGTCTGGGTATAAAAAATCAACCTTTATTGGAAAAAAAATTATCTTGCACACAAAGCTTTCTGCACTTCCCTAGGTAACAGTCTTTATTCGAACACTTGTTGTATCTGGTCCCAAGCCGCGGTGTTCGTTCACTGCACTGTTCTGCTGCCAATTAATGAGGCAGGTGATCAGTCCGTCTCCTAAGAAACTCAGTTTGGGAGAGAGGTGACATTGGCTAAAGGCAAGGTTCAGACTATATATAGTATAAGAAATTTGTCATCCAGATTGATCCATTATGAGGCACAATTCAACAAGAAAAGCTCTATGCCATCTTGGATGGCCAACCATAGTTTTTTAAAACTCGCAAAAATTTGCACTGATCATCGTCCATTTTGGCATGAAATTACGGAAGGATCATGTTCAGTCTTCATGAAGTGGGTTGCTATGATATTTTGTGTTATATGTGTTCGAGTGAAGCTATATTCGACTTGATGAACTGGCAAAAAAAAGAGTTCAACATTGGAATTCTGAAGCCCATGACCAGATACAACAAATGCCTGAATGTACAGAAGTAAAGGAAGCTTTATGTATGCAACAAGTATTTTTCTGATAAATATTGTGCTTTTAATTTTTATTTGTGGTTGCCCTCATTAATTGTATCAGCATTTAACAGCTAAGTTGAATTTTTCGTTAGCAATGAATGGTTCACACTTTTATCAAAATTAAATGTAAACCAGTTCTAGTTACTTCAGCACTAGTTCTTGAAAAGCTGAATAGAGTTTTTAAACATGTGCTTAAGTTATTGCATCAGTAGTTTCAATGACCACTGTTATGAAGTGCAGATTTAGTTGCTTTTTTTTTTTTTCAAGGCATAAGAGACAGAGCCAGTGATGCTTTCATTGAAGTGAAACAAAACGGCATTTTGTGGAAGCCACTGACAAAACACACTTTACTCGAGATCCTCTACAAATGCATTTCTATTTAGGGCACAAACGTATAGCATCCAACGATGAATGGAAACTTAGACATGCAGAAAGTTGTTACAAATGAAAGCCCAAATGAATTTGTTCTAAGCAAAGCTTACATTGCAATATGAAAATTGGCAGTTTTGGAAACCCAAGTCTAGGTTTTGATCTTCCTGCAATTCCAGCATTGGCGCTAACAACGAGGCGAACTGGTGACATCACTGACGCAATTTGGTTAACAACTGTAAGCTCATCGCATAGTACAGCAGCTTACATCGGAAGGTTATAACTGTGAATATCATTCTGAAAATCATGATTCTGAAAATCATTTTTCTTCAACTGCTAAGCATCATTAAAAATGGCAGGAATTCCTTAAGAATTCCTGTTTACTATTGAATTTGCTAAAGTGAGTAGAATATGATGATATACACAGCCAACATCAACAAAATCTCAAACATTGCCTTCAGGTTATAGGAATGTCAAAGCATGAGCAAAGTGCAGTGTAACTTATTTTGAAGAAACAAAAAAGCACATGCAACACAAACAAGGAGAGCTACAAATGTACACACACATAGGAACTGCTGTACCAACGTACCAAACTGGTTAACCAACATGCCCAAACTGCCACATGACTACTTTTTCAAGGTAACCTCAAAACAACACATATAAAGCTTTTTTGGCTGAATAGATGAAAGCTGGTAGCAATGTGTTGGCTTGTATGACCAAACTACACGCCAGAACAATTGCAGTGCTGCTTTCTGTGTACGATGACGTGTCAGGTTATGGAAAAGACAGGTTGCCAGAAAAAAAAACTGTACATTCACTTCACAGCTGTGAAGTTATGTTGAAGCATTAGTGACGTAAAAAAACTGCACATAATGTACATTCACTTCATCACAGCTGTGAGGTTATGTTGAAGCATTAGTGGCATAACGACTAAGTTAATTGGTGCCATTCTGTAATAGAATATGTGTGTCTGTGCGCGCGCACGTGTGTGCGTACTCGACTTCAAATTCCGGGAGAGGCGGCCGAATTTCGACGGAGGCAAAATGCTGGAGCCCCGCTTACTAGTAGTGCGATGACAGTGCCCGTTCAATCATGGGTGATCGAAATTTCCAGAGTCCACCACGATGATATGCTCGATGATGGTATCATGGTTGTGGGGCGTAGGACCCTAGAAACTATTATTGTGTGTGTGACACGATACGCACGTGCATGTTGATGACACGCCGTCATGAGCGTGAACATTCAAAAGAGTGACTGCGACAGCACGTCATCGGTGCCGGGTCGCTCTTGGGCTTAACTGGCAACTGCGTGCGCATTGTCCGCCGAGTTGCGTTGTGTTTAAATATCCGCTTTTTCGTAGTCAGGCCATAACCAGCCGATCGCTAAAACGCAAAAAACAATTCTCAAGCCACTGACAGTGCGCGAAAAGGAAGTGTTGCGATACATCACCCTTGCGTTCGGCAGCGGAAATTGTTAAAAAAGGAAGAGAGATAAGAAAATAAAGGTGTGATTACATGGCAGGTCACTGCTGACTCGAGATTGCCACTTTATTCAGTCGCGTAAGCCGATGTAGACAGCACGGGCGCATCGCCTTGCCCTTTCCACGGCCCTGCGCCTCCGGCGAGTGGCGGTGGGAACCAAGATGGCGCCGGCGCACGAAATTCCGCCAAATTTCGCGCAAGCTGGCAACCGCGTGCGCATTGCCCGCCGAATTTGGCGGGGTATTTTGGAAGAGTTTTTTGAGATGTCGCCACCATAAAAAAAGCAGTTATGTAGGCTCCCTAGCCTTTGTATCACCGGGGCCCAGTCCGGTTGTCCTGTTCACCGTCAATACCCTTTCACACCCGCTCACTTCGAGCTTTTAGTGAATTTGTAATGGGCGCTAAAGGATATGTGTGTCGGAGAAGTCTTTTAGGACTGAAGTGTTTTGATTATATGAGGTTTAACGTCCCAATTAAAATCACGAGTTGATTATGAGAGACGCCGTAGTGGACGGCTCAGGAAATTTCGACGACCTGGGGTTTTTTAACGTGCACTGACATCGCACAGTACACGGGCCTCAACATTTCGCCTCCATCAAAATGCAGCCGCCGCGGCCGGGATTTGATCCCGCGGCCTTCGGATCAGCAGCCGAGTGCCATAACCACTAAATCACCATGGTTGGACCCCCGAAATGTTCTATGTAGTCAGCCATACAATCATTATATTCATTATACAGTCTCGTGTTCCTCAGTACGTGTATATCCTCAGTGCGACTTTATTCCGCGTGTGTGAAGTACTTTCTTGCAATCCTTATTGTAACATTCGGAGTCACAAACGCTGATAATTCTCTGTAACAAATCGGACCTACACAAACAAAGAAAAAAAGTAACTACCATGCCTCATCATCCCCCCATTTTGATTCCTGCAGAAACCTCCGAATTCTGCGCGTTGTCTATAATTGAGATGCATATGCCAACATCTTTTAATTCCCCCTTTCCTCCCTCTTTCTTTTTATTTTTCGCGTTTCTCAGACATGTTTCAAAAAGTCAGTATAAGGAATCTTATCTTCAAAGAGACAGCCGCAGTGAGGGTGCTGCCGGCGTGCACAAGAGGCGGGTGCGCTCACAATGAGGCGGGCCCCTTTTCAAAAAGCCGTAGACAGCCAGCCTTCAAACAAGAAAAAAGAAAAGTGTAGTACTCCTCCAATTTTTTTTTAGGCTGTTCATTTACGCCAAAGGCCTTTGTGCCCTGCAGCCTTTCACTTCCCTGTCGGCTTTCGGACATATGTTTTCGTCTCCTTAAAGGGACCCTAGCTGAAACGGCTTTGACGATTTGGTGCAAACATGGTGATCCAGTAGAGCGAGTCATTAGGATCATTTGAGGGCAGATTTCAGCGCTGTGCGTAAAGTGTGGAATTTACAATAAGGTTTTCAACACTTGCATCGCAAGAGATCTCAGCGGCTCGCCAAAAGGCGTTTTCAAACGCCCCCGCCATCGACCGATCGAATCAGAGGTCGCTGATTGGCCCCGAACCAATGACGTGCACGTAATTTTCAAAACCTAGCTGCGAACATGGCTGCGAACAACGTGCTTCTACAACGTACTCCTTCGTTTCAGCCAACGGTATCGTCGCGGCATATGGCGGCGTACACACGAGTCGCCGGCGCTCTATTACAGAGGCTAGCACTGCCGAGGCGGGCGACCTCAGTGAGGATATCGGGGCGCTATGTCGCGGTGGAGGGCTCGGCAGGGCGGCTGACGCGGGAGGCGCTGTCGTCGCTAGCGCGCACTCCGCAGCAGATCGAGTTGAGGAGGAACAGCCGTGGTAAGGAAGAAGGCGACAGAAATAAGCCCATAGCTGCCTTAGCGCATGGTGCTTCGCTTTATTTATGGTGTGAATGATTTCATAATTGTGTTGCCTAAGCAGTGACGCAATGTCAAAAAAAAAAAAAACGTTTCAGGGACCCTTTAAAGGGCAACTCCGGCGGTTTTTTCACCATGTTCTGATATCAATGTTTTTGTATAGCACTGATAGTCCTGTAGCAGCATGGAGGAAAGAAAAACATGTGTAGCAGCCAGGGCGGTTCAGTTTGCTCAGAAACGTACCAATAATTTTAATAACCGGCCGAAAGGCGTGTTCAAACCGAAACCGAAACGCGTAGACGCTTCTTGCAGCGTATGCGATGAGGTCACAGCCTTCCCGCCGCCAGAAATATGGAGAAAAATGACAGTGGCGAGGTCATCCGACGATGTATTGAGTTATGCCAGCTTTTCTGAACTTGACAGCGACGATTTGAACGCTGAAGTACCGCCGTTTTTCTTCTGAAGTCTCGCCGGCTCGTGTAGGCAGTTTTGAAGGTGATGACGTCAAAAACACAGGGTGGCTCGCAGGGGAATCCGCTAAAAAATTCTAAAATTCGTTTCCAGGAAAACTAAATGACTTGCAACCGCCTGGTTTGGAATATATTATTACAGTGCCGAGGGGAATACATATTGAAAATTTCATTAAGATCAGTGGATACCGAAAAAATGCCGGAGTTGCCCTTTAAAGGGACCGACAACCAATTTTTGTGGTACCTGCTTTTATCAGTGCAACTGAAAACTTATCCGGTCAGAGTGCCTAATCACCGAGTAGTAACGCCGAAAACGCCGCGATACATATAAAATCCGAATTTTTCATCTGCGGCGACTATGGAGTCTTTACAGGCCACGGAGTTGCAAACAGTGGGAGGTGAGGCCGATAGCGATTATAAGGCCGCAATGGGAAAAGGAAACTAGTGAAGCCCTAAATGTAAAGAAATCAATGTTGCTATGACTTGTGATCTCACTCGCGAATTCGGGCTGTACACTCCGGTACCGGTTTCGCAGACACGAGAGAAAAACGGCGCGCACATGCGTCGCAGCCTTCAGAGACCGTTCCACGGTTGCGCCGCGAAGGCAGCGCCGCTTCTCATGCAGTGTCAACTTATTTGTTTCGTACCTCGTGGGCAGCACAGAAGAAGAGAGCGGGAATGCTTAATAATATGCTTGCTCTAACTCTGAGCACTAATTATGGTGCGTATAAAAGCATCTGACTACGCACACCAAACCGAAGACTCCATATAGCAGTACGAAGTCTCTACGGCTACGCTGCGCGACATACCCGTTTTTTGTGATTTTCAAACTCAATTTAAAAATACAAATTCCACTCAAACCCCATTAAATATGCCTGAATCTGTAACCATAATTCATGGTTTTTTTCATTCCCGCCAGAATCTAATCGTAGGTACTGGTCAATTGTCGGTCCCTCCGGCGGGCAACTCCGGCGATTTTTCAATTTCCACTGATATTAATGAAATTTTCAATATAGATTCCCCTCGGCACTGTAATAATATATTCCAAACCAGGTGGTTGCAAGTGATTTAGTTTTCCTGGAAACGAATTTTAAAATTTTTTAGCGGATTCCCCTGCGAGCCACCCTGTGTTTTTGACGTCATCACCTTCAACACTGCCTACCCGAGCCTGTGGGGCTTTAAAAGCAAAACGGCGGTACTTCAGCGTTGAAATCGTCGCTGTCAAGTTCAGAAAAGCTGGCATAACTCAATACATCGTCGGATGACCTCGCCGCTGTGATTTTTCTCCATATTTCTGACGGCGGGAAGGTTGTGACGTCATCGCATACGCTGCGAGAAGCGTCTACGCGTTTCGGTTTCGGTTTGATCACGCCTTTTGGTCGGTTATTTAAAATTAATGGTGCGTTTCTGAGCAAATTGAACCACCCTGGCTGCTACAGGACTATAAGTGCTATTCAAAAACACTGATATCAGAATATGGTGAAAAAAACCGCCGGAGTTGCCCTTTAAGTGAGCCGCTCCCTTAATCGCACTTTCCAGGCAGCCTCAGATCTTTTAGAATGCATTACTATTTTTGGTTTTATTTTAGTTACGAAGGCATCTGTGCGCCCACCTCTCGTGTGAAAACGAAACCAGCTATTCTAAGAGAAACTTAGAAAGCGAACAGCCGTGCGCCTGGTTCTGGTTAGTTCTGGTTTCGTCAGCTCGGCAGCGTGCGCGGGTCCTTGCCACGGCCGCTGGATAAAAACGCACGTGGTGCGCTGCTAATCGAGCGGCCGTGTCCTTGCGAAGGTCCGTCTTGTTTCCCGCGGTGTCGTCGCGCGCAATGGAGCAGAAGTGCCGCGGTTCTGGCCTTCGTTGCTCCAGGTTGCCGTCTTAGAGACGAGCGAGGCGACACTGAAGCAGATGAAGGTGATGTCAGTGTCCGGGTCCGAAGATGGTCGATAGCGTGGTCGCAGTCTTACTGAGCCGCTGTCTCTCCTAATGCCCACTCCACTTGTTTCCCGTCTACCTCAGCTTTGACGAGATCGTTTTCGAATGCAGCAGGCAGGCGGGCCTCCGAAAACGGGAGATAGGTAGAGCTCACTGAAATATGATGATGATGATGGTCTCTTTTATGGCGCTCACCCACTGAGGGGGATAGGCTAAGAATCGGGCGGCAGTAGTCAGTAAATCTAGTGCTTCTTCCACGGACGTACGTTGTGCTTCTTCTTCTACTCCTTCGTGTGCCTTCATGAACATTGTCCCATATATTTGTAAGGAAATATTGCTCACACACACACACAAAAAAAAGAAAAGGCGAAAGCTACATACATTTAATTTGACCACGTGAGAGTATCTACGATGACAAGGAGCTACAGAGTTCAAGAATTAAAGCGGCCGCTTCATAGCTGCAACCGAGGACAAAAAAGTTCTGAAAAGCACAAATGTGTTCATATGAAGGATCGCCGTCATCACCGTCACACGCACCGTTTTCTGAACTGATATCATATTTCGTTTACATCTACGAGTACATTATAAGACGAATGTCTTTA
Organism: Hyalomma asiaticum; assembly: GCA_013339685.2. NCBI lineage: Eukaryota > Metazoa > Arthropoda > Arachnida > Ixodida > Ixodidae > Hyalomma > Hyalomma asiaticum. The sequence continues at coordinate 26,026 of JABSTT010001838.1, forward strand.
CATCTCTATGTTTCGAGGTCGCGCTGTGATGTACGAAAATACAGAGGAGGCTCCCCCCATCCGAAGATCGCGGGATCAAATCCCAGCCGCGGCGGTTGCATTTTGATGGAGGCGAAATATTGGGACCCGTGTAAGGTGCATGTTAAAGAACGCCAGGAGGTCAAAATTTCCTGGAACCCTCCACTGCGGCGCCTCACAAAATTATATCGTTCTGGCACGTAAAATCCCATAAGCCCATTAAAATTTATTTTCTGCTTTTGTAATAAAAGCGGCATAACATGGCTATTTTAAACAATACGTGCAGACCAAATTGCCCCAAAGGTACGGTTTCGCAATTGTATCTTATTATTCGGCGCGAGGGCCACCACTGGAGATGCCAGCGCTGTGGTCGTTCTGACGTGCAAAGTTGGATCACGTGATCCCACGATCCCATCTCCCTAGAGCTCCGAGCTTCCGCCGTAGCGGGCGGTTTACACGCGTTTTTAAAGGACATTCGCCATTTTATCCATAAACATCGTTGCTTCGCGTTTATTTCACATTAGCGGCCACCTCGGAACCAAAAATCTGAAAAATACAATAGAAGTCGTTGGCAGTATGGTACTTTACTATTCCGTGCCACAGTGCTCTACGTACGCGACGGAGCAGGACGTGAGCTTTCATTTCTACGATAAGAAGATAAGAAGCTACTACAGTCTGGCCAGCTTCCAACATATATTCGCCTTGTATCAGCAGCCGCGATGTGTCGTACTGCTTATCGATGAAGGTGTAAATGCTGGACACAGGTAGTTTCACTCGTACATTTATACCACATTAATCTTGCAGGGTGCTAGTGCATTCAAATGCATAAAGTAATACTCTCGGATGTCACGCTATATATTTTCGATCGCTATTAGCTCCTTTGTGCAAAATACGGAAGCGGGTGATTTGTCGAAAAATGCAATCATGATCTGGCTCGATCGCGATAGAAAATCGATGTGCGACGACCTGTCTGGCATATACGGAAGAAATACAAAACCAAAAAGAGAAGCAACGGACAACTGTGCCGCAGGCAGAAGTGTCCTTGGAGTCATACTGGCGATAATTTAAAATGTGTGAAGCCACAAAGTCGCAAAGTGTCCTGTCCCTGTCCGAAAATAAGAAGCTTTAATGACGCGCGCACGTGCGTAGGTCGTGTGTGCACCCTAAATCATGTGAGAAATGTGGTGATTGAATGCAGCTCTATGTTGATAAATGAATTGCATGATGAACACGTCGATGCCTTTCTTGAGGCCAAAAACTACGTGTATTTACCGCAACCACGCGCTAAAACCAAGTTGATGCTTGCTTTTCGTTCGTCAAAATTGTATGTTATCTCATGAAATATCAGCGGACTCTGTATGCGCGGTATCCTCGCCAGTGGCCATAGCAGACGACGACAGCAGTCGACGTGGTGCCCAAAGCTTTGTAATGAAGCTATTCTTTTTCCGGAAGAGTGAATTAACTTGTACTGAAATTAGTAACGTAGCCGCAACAGTATTTTACAGATTTCGTCCAGCTGAAATAAAACGACAATAATAAACAGGCGATGCGCAAAGCAGCTCCGTGCTGAGCAAGGTAGTACTTGTGGAGCAGTCCAACCGGTCCAACTTTGCACGTCACACCGATTATTCCGCATGGCGGCGCCACGGTATGTCCACGCTACCAATAGCGTTTATAGCCGTACTAACAGATTAGCGCATACAGCCATGAAAGCTTACAAACATGCAGTTAAGATATATACCAAAAAATTGTTTTACTGAGATGGTGAGCTTCAGTTGATACCGTCCTCTAGCATCAGCGGGTAGTATATTTCACTGCCGAAGCTTTCATTACCTGCAAATACTAAAATGGTGGTAATTTTTTGCGACTATATAGTAGATGTTCAGTAATTTCTTATTGAATACGCATATCTCGTTTTCAAGAGTGTAGTAAACGCTACCGTCACTAGCCAGAGACGTTTTTTAGTGTTTTTAACATGGAGGGAAAAAAAAAGCTAAGAGGCGGCGTAAAGTGATTCAGCCTCGGCAAGCGAACCTGCCATGTCGCCTGCGCGCGGTGGTATGATTTCTAGTACACTGTAGCCCCACTAGCTGCCGGACTGCTTCAACTTGTTTGCAAGCGGTACACTTTAGTGGCGCTTTACCGTTCACTAGTCTATACCGCTTCCTACTACGTGACCGGGGCCCATTTCCAATGATTCTCTCCTTGAAACATTTTTATGACTAGGCTTCAAGATTGTCGCGTGACGGTCCCTCCTAGCTTTTTCCCTTCCTCCACGGTTTTTTACTTGACCGCTTCTATGTTAGATTCTTCGTAGATGAGTATATCTCAATAATAACCATAGTACTTTGTATGCGAAGTTACAATTATAATTTGTTCATTAAGTTTAATAAACGGCGACGTATGAGACGCATACCGTGCATGGAGTAAGCCATGAGAATCCGGATTCAAAATATACTTTACTTCTCCAAATTCATGGCTGCTCATGATACAATGTATGCTACCCCAAATTAGTGATATAAACATCGATATTGTGATGGACTAGATGTCGCATAGACGCTTTGGTGTTTCGTGTACACCTCCCCATTCTCGTTTATCGCTTGTTGTTCCCTTTGTGTGCATGGTTACTTGATGATTTTGCAGTGTTTTGCATTTATCACCGTGACTGAATAAGTAATTAGTGAGTGCTAATTATTGTAACCGGAGAATGCTGCTTTTTTTCACAGAAGTGGCATTACATCGAAATTTGAGACATTGCATATAAGCCAAATTGCCGTAAAGATTCGGCCATTGTAGTATATTATATAGTAACCGTACAAAGGTACACTAGTACGAACGCTGACATACACTCTTAAAAACGTTGGAATATTCGCTAACCAAAAAGTAACAATTTGTTTTTCGCCAAAATTACCAACCTCTTAGAAAATGCAGCTAATAAAATTACAGGCATAGTTAGATTAACTATCTGTTGAAGCCAGTGAAGAGTACAACTCAAACAAACTCTCTTTCTAAAAAGTTCGTGAAACGACTAACTAGATTTTAGTAAACGCTCACAGTGATCTTCACTACCTTGTTAGTACGGTCTTTAACGAGAGTAATCTGAAATTGCCGAACAATACATTCATGCGAATTTGGTTTATATGTAGCGCTTGAAATTGCGGCAGCATGCCGCTACTGCTACAAAAGCAAAAACAAAAATCGAAGAGTGTATACATATATTGATTGAGTTGTGGGTTTTAACGTCCCAAAACCAGCTCTGATTATGAGAGACACCGTAGTGGTCTCCGGAAATTTCGACCACCTGCGATACTTTAACGTGCAGTGACATCGCACAGTACACGGGCCTCAAGATTTCGCCTCCATCGAAATGCAGCCGCCACGGCAGGGATTCGATCCCGCCACCTTCGGATCAGAAGCCGAGTGCCATAACTATAGCTATAGACCACCGTGGAGGGGCGCACTTGCAACAAAATATCAAATCTAACGCAATCATAAATGAAGCACGCTTTACAGCACAAATTCAATGCGCTTGAAGAACACACACAACATGCTCCCGTCTTCTAGGTGAGTATGTTCTTTGTCCTTGCTTAATTTAGGCCGCGATATTTCTTCTTTTCCTTCTTTTTTTTTGTTTTCAATTATGGACCGCGGCGGCGACAGGTACAGCTGTATTATGTAGTGCATGAATTTTCACAGTGCAGAAAGAATGCCATGCAAGCACCTCTTATACAAGTCCAGACGTCTGGTTTTGTGCTGATGAATTATTTCTGAAGCGATGCCACTGCATTATTATTTGAATGAAATGTAAACTGCGTGTATTTAAAGAGCCCTGTTTTTTTTTTTGTAATTAGCGTCACGAATATGCTGCATTTTACCGTTTATTAGTACTGCTGCTTTTTAATATTTTGTTAGAGGTGCTAACTTCTAGACCCCACCACAAGGATCCCTCCATTTCAAGCACGTAAAATAGATGTTTATGAAAAATTCAATTGACGCGGCGTTACTTGGTTGATAGTTGAGAAAGAAACCTAGCTTGTGTTACTCTACCTGCGACCTTGCTGTTGCGTGAACGGAATCGCTGCAATCGAGAAGCCATCGGATTAATTAATTAATTAATTAATTAATTAATTCCGAGCAGGGTAACCGCCGAGGGTTAGAAACAGCTTAAAAATAAACCGGAGGGAAAGGGACCATAAAGAGCGACGTAAAATGCAGCACTAAAGCAGCGTGATTGAGATAACGACGATGCAGAGGGGATTTCCACCCGCGGAAAAACATCAGGATACTTAACACGGTACAGTTTTAGTTAAACTTGATTAGTTCCTTTAGCGCACGAGAACTGTAGTAGTAGTAGAATACTTTTATTGAAGCCCAATATTACAGGCTCAGCATTTCTACCGCCTGTGCGACTAAGCGGCGCTGAACTTCCTCCTCTTCAGAGCCAAGCCAGTCGAGCCAGGTGGTGATTGATAGGGAAGGGGGAGGGTAAGAAGCCGATTGCTGAGCAACAGGGCAGTGGAAAAGGCAATGCGAAAGGTCAGCATATGATGAGGGGGCAGAGCGGTACTTGTAGAGGAAGAGGCGAGAGGGGGTGGTAAGTGCATTCATTTGAATGTGCCTCAGAAGGCGAGCCTCCGGCACAGTGAGCGATGGATGAGGGGGAGGATAGAGTCGCTTGTCGAGGCGGAGCTGGAGGTACACATCCCTGATAGTTTGGCGTAGGGAGATCCTCCCCCCGCCCGCCAAAGTTTTCCCAACGTCCACCGAACGGTTAGGCCATGGGATCAACGGTGCCCGGTGGAAAATATGGCCCACCAGCTCGCCCGAGAACTGTCAAATGTTTTACATAATAATGTGTTTCAAGCTTTGTAGCGAATATTATAAAGACCGGTATAAAGAAAGAAAATGCGCTGTTATTTGTTTATGGCAAGGTATTTACCGAAGAAAAAAGAAAGGGACGAAGATAGAAAATTTCGGTAACAAGGCGTACAGAAGAGCTGTCAGAGACAGTCCATATCCCATGCTTTTTACAAACCGTACTTCTCTGTGAAAAACAAATTGGCTTGACAACTAAAGCACTTTTTGAAGAGTACGAGGAACTTCCGTAGATGTGTTTTTGTCTTCCTAGTGAGACAAGCTTCCATATGAAGACGCACGAAGAAGTAGAAGAAGAAGCACAACGTGACGTTGTGCTTCTTCGGTCAAGCGTCTGCGTGGCAAGCTTCGAACGCCTCTCTCGGGCTTCTTGCTTTGGTGAAGTCTCTCTCGGGGCTTTTGCTTTGTTGCCGGCGGTTACTTTTTATTTTGTCTTATTTATTTTACGTGTTAGGTTATCTGCGCATTCAAGTGTAACTTTTACCTTCTTTAGATGTCTGTCTCATCTCCAGGCCAGAGGGCTGCCCTCTGGTCTGCTTCTCTTCCCTGTCAGGATGCACCTTTGGAGCTATTTCTGCGCAGTGGAATCAGCAGCGTTCCTGTTGCTTTGGTGCCGACGGATGGTGGGGCCATTCGCATGAAGAACCCTAAGGCCATTCAGTCAGAGCTTCGCTCGGTTACCCCACACTTTCTTCAGATAACCGAAGTTCGTCAGTTTGGACGCGGCGGGATTCTCTGCTGCTCACCAGACCAGGCCTGTATCCGAGATCTTCTAAAATGTACTTCCTTTGCCACTCATCCGGTGAGCTGCTTATCCCTCCCCACCTTGCTTGTTGTAAAGGCCTAGTTCGAGGTGTAGATGTCAGCCTAAGTCCGGCGGAAGTCTTGGAGATTTTCGCTGAAGCAGGCGTTGTGTCAGTGTACCGCTGTAACAGGCAAGTTAATAATGTCAAAATCCCAACCGAGACAATTATTGCCGCATTTGCAGGCACATCTCGTCCCTCGGAGATTAAAGCATGACCGCTAATCTACAAGGTAGAACCCCTTGCCCTACGCCCTCTACAGTGTGGCAAATGCTGGCGGTATGAACATAGCGCAAACGGTTGTCGATCTAATGTTCGGTGCCGTGTTTGTGGAGCTGATCATAGTGCTGAGGTTTGTAAGTCTGATAATCAGTCCTGTTGCCTATGCCAAGCCAGTTGCTCAGCTGATCACACCGATTGTCCTGCTCGGTCTAAAGAACTGCAGGTTATTGAAATCATTGAGAGAAGGCGATGTTCGCGCCGAGACGCCCTAACTGAAGTTCAGAGCAGGATGCATGGATATGCCGGAATTACAGCCCGTTCGCCTCTCGCTATGGATGCATCAGTTGCTCAGTCCATTTCGTCCTTCGTCGAAAAAGCAGTGGAAAAATCTCTGGAAAAACTTCTTCTGACTGTCTCGGAGACATTGGCCCAAGTCATATCCTCGCAGTTGGCTGGTATTTCGGAGCAGTTCGCTAAGAGCTTTCAGAATCCTTTTAGCTTATATAATTCTTCATCTGGGTCCCAATCCGACGCTCCTAGCAATAATGAGTTACGGCCTTCGAATTCTCAAAAGACTGGTCAAGATTGCTTGTCTGATTCAGGTTTACAAGATATTCAGGATGTAGACATGGACGCTCGAATTCTTAAACGCACCAGATCCCCTACTAACAAACATCTGAATTCTTCTAATGCTAAAACCAAAAAATGTGTAAAAGAGCCCTTGACCAGAACTGATTTTTTAAAAGATAGTATTTTGGATCAAGCAGTTGCGGCTGCTCGCTTGTCAGCAAAATAGGGCTCCTTAGGGTCCTTCAGTGGAACTGCCGATCTATACTTTCTGCAACCACTGATTTACTTTACCTTATATCTCAAGAGTCTCCCGACATCGTTTTATTGCAAGAGGCTTGGTTATCATCGGGTCAAAATTTTCAATTACCAAACTATAAATGTTTTCGTTTGGACAGGAATACACGAGGTGGAGGATTGGCATTTTTTATATCAACAAAATTTTGTCATAGAGCGAAACTGGTTTATCAGGCAATATCAAGTGATCACGAAATTTTAGTACTTGAACTAGCACTCCCAGGTTGTGCTCCTCTCAGCATTGTCAACAGCTACTTTCCATCTGGCGTACAAGAGCAAGGTACTCTGGACATCGTTCAGAGCTTCTGTAGAGCAAACTCTCTCTTTGCAGGTGACTTTAATTCGCACCATGTTTATTGAGGTTACCGCACTGATTCGTCGGGTAAATTGTTGTGGAATTGGATGTGTACGAACAATTATACATGTCTTAATTCTAAAGTAGCCACTTTTGTACGATGCAACACAAGATCGGTTTTGGATTTAACATTCGCCAGCTCAAGCTTGCGCATCTCTTCTTGGGCTGTTATTGATACTGCAACAAATAGTGATCACCGCCCATTATTGATGGAAGTTACTAATCCAGTAATTTCTTTAGATACTCAGGCAGTGACTTTTGTTGACTACTCAAAATTAAAAAAAAGTCTACATTTAAGCTTATCTTCACTGACCAGTTCTGGAAATGACATTAAAGCGATGAGTCTTTGTGGTGTTCTAAAATGCTCTATGAGAAAAGCACAGTTCACCGTATCCTCGGCGAAAAGTAAGCCTGTAAGTGCCTGGTGGGACTCTGATTGCGAACGAGAATACAGGCGCAGAAAAGCTCAGTCTTGGGCAGTAACTAGTTACTAGTAACGCTTTACCGGTAACTAGTTACATTTTTCAGTAACTTATAACTGTAACTAGTTACTTTTAATTCAGAGGAACTTGTAACTGTAACACTGTTACTTTTTACACGGTAACTGTAACTGTAAATACCGTTACAGTTACTTCCTTTTAAAGAAATATCCAGCAGAGACACTTCTTAAAAGCAGGGCTTGGCAGTATCGCGATACAACACTATCGCGATGTTTCTCTTAAATATTTATGACTATGTGTACCTCTGTATCTAGATAAATTTGCAAAATGTATTTGTATCTCACTAATGAAATTCTTTTCCAAGGCATCGTTGGTATCGCGATGCTGTCCAGGACACGGACATCTCATGGCGTTATTTTTTTTGTAGATGTGCTGACGTGTGTCCAGGGCGGAAATGAAGACTTTTTTTCTACGATGTCAAGCAAAGCACCGCCGGTTGGCGACAAAAAAGGGTGGGAAGGGTTCTTCTCCCTGCCTCATGCAGATAAAGGTGCGCGACACCGCAGCATGGTCGGCGTAAGTGACGAAAGTCACTGTTGTTCAGAGGCCGGTGCAGCATCCTTAATTTTTTGCCGTGGCCAGCCATTTCTTCATGACCACCTGTGCGGAGACCACCTAGAAACAGACGGTTTTCAATGCCTCGCACACGTTCAATTCTCAAAGCGACGGTACTTCCAAAAAGAAAGCATTTCCCCGAGGGTGAACATGGTTAAACGCGAATGCACGGGGTGATGCTATGAGGGGGAGTAAAGTTATGATTAAAGTGTAATTAATGAATTTAAAGTGTTGTCATGATGCATTGTACACACACACACATTTATACACGAAGTATTGCTCGCATTCGATTGCGTTGTACTCGTTGTTGGATGTATCGCAGTCGAGGTTGATGCCTGCCATGGATCCATACTACGAAAGACTTCACCGACCGCGGAGCCGAGCGAGAAGAGAGCGAGCGGCAGCCGGCGGACGTTTATATACGGACTGAGGCGCCGGCGCCACACACACAGCTGCACCGCTGCACAGCGACGCCAGCTGCACAGCGCGCCGTGACGTCACGCCGCGGAGAGCGGTGCGCCCGCGCAAACCGCGGTGAGGAGGCGGAGCGCGCGCAGTCACGTGGGGTGTGACGTCGCTGCGCCGTTGCTACAGACGCTCCTCTCCGCTCCTCGCGCCGTTGCTATGGGACGGCGGATTCAGGGTCGCTTATAAAGTGCATTCGCACTTAAAAGCACTTCGCAAAGTACCGGAAGCAATGGCTCGAAGAGGTCTATATCTTCTTTGTCGCGTCTCAGAATGAGCTCTTATTTCATTTACGAGCGTCCAGCAGTGCTTCGTGGCACCAGGCTGTCGCAACATATTAAATGCGAAGCATTTCTCAGCGAACTTCGGCGACTTTGAGCGTATCTATCTATCTAGCCGCCTGTACGGCTTTGTGCTGTCCTGGCCGTTTCGTTAATTGGATGTATACGAAAATTGAACATGACTGATGGAGAAGATAAATGACAGGTCATGACATAAAACTCATGATGTGCATGTCATGAGCGGCGCGGTTTACGTGCCACGGTCTTTGTGCTCTCCTGGCCTTTTCGTTAATGGGATGTAGCTAAAATTTGTATGGCACAACATGACTGCATGGCGAACATAAATGACGTCGTAACACAAAAATCATGACACACATGTCATAAGCGGCATTTTTTACGTGCCACAGTCTTGGTGCTCTTGCGGCGGTTTCGCTAACTTGATATATATACTAAAATTATTGGTATGGCGAGACAACAATGTATGATGACCATGGGTGACACGTTCTAAGAACATGAAAATCGTGACATGCATGATATGAGTGGCATGATTTACATGCCACGCGTTTCGTTAATGGGATGTACAACAAAGTTGCTATGGAACGTGCACGACTGCATGACGAACGTAAATGACGAGCCATAACATTAGAATCATGACATGCATGTCATGAGCGGCATGGTTTACATGCCACAGTCTTGGTGCGCTTGCGGCCGTTTCGTTAATTTCATATTTACCAAAATCGGTATAGCGAGACAATTATGCACTTCCATTTTAGGTTCCTGACGCATGCTTCGCATTTCCTTGATTCCCACTGCACGTAGGATCTGCGATTTCTTTTGTAAATAAATTCCACAATCAATAAAAAAGTTGCAGAAAATGAGGCGTACGGAACGATCGCTGATGTTGGGCTTCTGAGTGAACGGATTCCATTCCATCTATCTGACGCTTTCCTACGAGCAACTTCAACTAACCGCACGCCTTCATACGTTTCCGTTGAAAGAACTACACAATTTTGTTTGCGGAGTATTAATCTTGTACAGTAAGTAACGACGTTACTTTTTAGCAGTAACTGTAACAAGTTACTTTTGGAAGCTGAGTAACTGTAACTGTAACACTGTTACTTTTTACTGGTAACGTGCCCATGACTGGAAAAGCTGCATGGAAAAAAACTCCTTGTTAACCAGTGCCCTACTAATTGGAGTAACTACAAGTATGCCTCAGCCATGTTTAAAAGAACTGTTTCCATAGCGAAAGCTACTCATGACGAAAACCAATATAGATTTCTCTCACAAAGTGGAAACAAGAAAGCTCTTTTCAGATTTCTTCGATTTCGTAAGGCTATTTCTGCACCCGTAACCTTAGAATCAATTGTTTTAGCTCCAAAAGAACTGTCTGCTGTATTAGATGATATTGCATTGGGATTAGGAAGGCGCTTTACCACTCAAATACAAACAGTATTCCCCAAACCTGTATGTGTAGACGATTTTGTGCAGGTGTCCATAGAAGAACTTGCGCGCGCAGTTCAGTCGCTCCCCAATTCGGCTCCAGGTCCAGACGGCATTACGACAGGCATGCCAAAAATTTTGTTTGATGTGTCTCCTCAGGACCTCCTAAATCTCGTCAACTACTCACTCGAAAAAGGTTGGATTCCTCCAGATTGGAGACTTGCGAAAATGATCCCGCTGCTTAAAAAACGAGGAGTAGATATGCATATTGATAATGTTAGACCTATCGCACTAACTTCGCATGTTATAAAATTAATTGAAAGAGTGCTCTACATTAGAATCATGAAATTTTTGGCAGACCACTCACTATTGAGCCCATGTCAAATTGGCTTTAGACCTGGGTATTCTATATGGTATGCACATGTAGATTTAGAGGGACGAATTAAGCTTGCTCGTCACAGGCGACAATATGCAGCACTAGTAACTCTATATTTAGCTAAGGCATACGACAGTATAGAGCATGTCATCCTTCTCAATTCATTAAAAAGCTTGAATTTCCCGCGCTATATTATTAACTGGTTGTATGAGTTTTTAAGGGATAGAAACTTTTATTGTTCCCAGCGTGGATTATCCTCACCGAAATATAATCAGTCCAGAGGAGTCCCTCAAGGTTCTGTTTTATCTCCTGTATTATTTAACGTTCTGTTAAGCTCAGTACCGTTGCACAATAACATGCAAGTGTATGTTTATGCAGACGACATTGCGTTCTTTGCTTCTGCTGGTGATATTCACTCATTGAATACAATCTTACAAGCTTATTTAGGAAGACTAGAGTTATGGTTTAATCAAATTAGCATGACTTTAAATGTTAGTAAAAGTTCGGTTATTGTTTTTCCTTTGAATGATCCAGTAAGCATTTCTCTTCAGTATCGCCAGGAAATAATTCCCCAGGCAGAGTGCGTGAAGTATTTAGGTGTGTTTTACGATCATAAACTGAGTTGGCGCGACCACATTGAGCACATTAAATGTAAGGCTACTCGCGCTGTTGGGATGATACGCAGACTTGGCCAGCACCCCTCTGGGTTACGCAGAGACACTCTTCTTATGATATACCGTATGTATGTTCGTCCGATTCTAGAATTTGGTTGTATTTTATACTCTGGTGGTCCGGCATACAAGATTAATCCTTTGGTTCTTTTAGAGCGAGAGGCTCTTCGGAGTTGTCTCAAGGTACCAAAATTTACTGCAAGTCATGTTCTGTACCAAGAAGCCCGAATCCCCACGTTAGCTTGCAGATTCCGTATCCTCACCGCCAAAACATATTTACAAATTTATGCGTCTTCACAGAGGCGATCACACTTCGTGTTCTGTACTGAAGCGCTAACATTTTTTGATGAGCCTTGGTCTCGCATATACAAACCTCAAGTTTTGTTTGTGCAGAATCAACTAGAGGCTTTAGACGTTAACATTCGCGATAAATATCACTCATATGTACAATGTGTGACTATGTGTATCATGTTGGCAAATGTTCGGGCATTACGGTGGCCACCTTTCGTAATAAAGGAGAGTCTTTGAAAAACACGTGGAAATGTGGAACATGCCAGACAAGTGAAAAAAAAGCCGGTGCGTCCTCTAATCAGTTTGACAGCCAAAGACTCGAATCCAAGCTTAACCAGTTAAATGGGAACATTTTAACACTTCTTCCACTAGTATCCAAAGTTGACGCCTTGTCTGAGGCTGTGAAAGCAATTAGTGGCATTGAGGCATCCATCCAACTGCTCTCTGACAAGTACGACCAAATACTTGCAAAGATTGACAGCCAGGGTACCGAAGTTACGGCCTTAAGGAAACGTGTTGCAGCACTTAGAATCTAAAACTGCTGAGACTGCTCCAAGTTCTCAAGAAGTAAAAGATCAGCTAAATGAATTAGAGCAGTACAGCCGTCGTCTTAACATCGAGGTTCATGGCATAGAAAAAGAAGCGAATGAAAACCTGCTTGATAAGATGAACGGTCTGGCTCGCGCGTTTGAGCTTCCCGAATTATCAGATTCTGACCTTGACTCCCTTCATCGGCTGCCGCCACGTGCTGGTAGGAAGCCTGTGGTGATAGCTCGTTTCCGATCTGCCATGTTAAAGGAACGATGGATGCAGAGTCGCTCACGTCTTCGGGAGAAAGAATCGAGCTTGTGCATTTTCGACAATTTAACCCCCACGAACAAGAGGCTGTTATGGCTAGCTCAAACTAAGGGAAAGGAAATGAGGTACAACTACGTGTGGCAAAAGAACAGGCACGTTTTTGTTCGAAAGGCTGATGGCGACCGCGCCATTCGAATTCGCAGAGAAAGTGATCTTGCGCTAATGGTTTAATGTTGCCACTACGCGTACTGTTTCTGATAAGCTCTTTCTTTGCCATGGCAGTTCCATTCGATTACACTTCTTATCTAAATCCAGTTTCGTTTCGTGATTTTGCTTTGGATGAAGGTAAACGCTCGAGTTTCCTTTCATTTTACCATTTAAATGCGCAAAGCTTGCGCAACAAAGAAGACCACATAAATGATTTCATTGTGTCATTGGGCTTTGAGTTTGATATTTTGGCTTTTACGGAAACGTGGTTCAATAGTGTGTATGATGTAATTCAAATCGATGGTTACAACGCTGAATATTTGAACAGATGTAGTAAAAAAGGGGGCGGGGTTGCTTTGTACCTAAAAAACGCTATGCGATATGAAGTGATGGCTGAACACTGTGCAATGTCTGGTGACTACGAACTCCTTTTTATCAGATGTAAAAACTTCATAACCGGTGTCGTGTATAGGCCTCCTTCTGGGTCGCTTGTTGAATTTTTCCGTCAGTTTGAAATACTGCTCGATTCTCTATCATCCATCGACATACCTGTTGTGATCTTAGGTTATTTTAACATTGACTTGCTTAAATCTGGTGATACATCAGTTAATGAATTTGTTGACCTTCTATCAATGTACGGTTTTTCAAACAATATTACTCTGCCTACTCGCATCAATGCCTCTAGTAAAACTTTGATTGATCTTTGTCTGACTAATCAAGATAAAAGTGCTGTAAAAGCAGGAGTGCTTGTCAGTGCAGTTAGCGACCATCTACCTTTGTTTTGCTTCATTCCCAAGTATTCTTTACCGCATGTTTTAGCAGAGAACTCGACCAAAACTACGCGAATGATAACTAAGCATGCTGTAGATAATTTTCGTGAGCACATTGCATCGGTAAACTGGAATGAAATTTTGAACGGTAAAAATTGCGATCCAAACCTATTTTACAATGTTTTTTCTTGAAAAAATTATTGAAATTTATGAATATTCATTTCCTGTGGTTCAAATCAGAAAGTTTAAAAAAGCGAGGAAGCCCTGGATTACTTACGAACTTGTTAAGAGAATCAAAGCGAGAGATAAACTTTTTGGTAATTTTTTAAAAAGCAGAGACCCCGAAGTGCTTAAGCAGTATAAAAAATTCAGAAATAAATTAAATGCTGACAAAAAAATCACGAGTTGATTATTATGCCAAAAAATTTACTGATATTCTTTATGACCCTAAGAAAACATGGCATACTCTTAAGGACCTATTGCGGCCTGCGAGGAGCAACCTCCCCCAGGAGTTAACGCTTGGCGATAAAGTCCTGAGTGGTAAGCCCCTCGCAGAGGTATTCAATCAGCACTTCTTATCTTTTGGAGCATTTAACTCGGAAGGCAACAATAACTTTGCAAAGTACATGAACACGAGTTTGCAGAATACCACGTATCTGAATCCTGTTACCCCGACAGAAATTGTACGCATTATTAAAAACTTAAAAAATAGCTCCGCCTGCGGTTATGACGGTATTAAAGTAGCACCAATAAAAGCAGCTGCCAATCTATTGTGTAATGTTATTTGCGACTTAACAAACCTTGTGTTTTCGACAGGCACGTTTCCAGATAATATGAAAATAGCCAGGGTCGTCGTCCTTCATAAAGGCGGGGCCACTGACTGCATTGGTAACTACAGGCCAATATCGACACTCCCGCTATTCTCTAAAATTATTGAGAAGGCCTTAAACTCTAGACTGTCTGGACATCTACAAAAGCATAACCTCCTATCAAAACATCAGTATGGTTTTCAGAGCGGTAAATCCACTGAATCTGCGCTACTTGAAATACGTCACAAAATTATTACTAATATAGAAAATCAACAATACACGATAGCTATTTTCTTAGACTTTAATAAAGCATTCGATTCAATTAAGCACGACATACTTTTCTCTAAATTACCTTCTTATGGAATCAGAGGTATTGCTTTGGAATTAGTGCGCAACTACCTATCACACCGCATTCAGTTTGTGGAAATGAACGATGTTAAATCGGACGTTGCAGATATTAGGTATGGCGTCCCACAAGGTTCCATTTTAGGTCCCAGCCTTTTTCTTCTTTACATTAATGATATAGTAGCAATACCAGAAACGCCAGATATTGTACTATATGCCGACGACACGAACGTTTTTTTCTCCTCTGATAGCATATCTAGCCTTATTCCTTTAATTAATAATTGGCTAGAATCTCTATCATTATGGTTATCCGCTACTCAACTCTGCTTAAATGTTAAGAAAACTAAGTATATGGTTTTTGCTCCAATCAATAAGCCAGTTGAGCCTGTATCTCCTTTACTATTTCAGTCACAACCACTTGAAAAAGTTTCCGAGTACAAGTTCTTGGGAGTAGTGTTTCACGAGAATTTGCGATGGACACATCACGTTAACTACATTAAACGGAATACAGCACAAACAATCGGCATGGTGAATAAATATCGTACATTGTTACCGTCAAAGCTTAAGCGTCAGCTGTACTTTTCCACTGTTCACTCCAGACTTCACTACTGCTTGCTTGTCTGGGGTGTGACTTCTAATACGAATATGGAAGCCTTATTAAGGTTGCAGAAAAGGTGTATTCGTGTTGTCCATAATCTCTCGATGTGTGAACACACATCTGAGCACTTTCAGGAAGATCGTATATTGCCCATTAGGAATATATGTATAAACAAAAATTATCTGAAAAAGCATTTTTAGAATTCAATAGTAACCGCGAGAGCTTCTTTTCGACGTACACCAATGCTGCAACCAATTACATGTTAAGACCTAGGAACCTTGTTAAATCGAAAACGCGAACCAACTACGGAAACCAATTATTACAATGGCAAATTCCTAATCTCCTCAATGATGAACATACATTATTAAATATTATGGAACATTCTCTAACTATGTCAACATTCAGGAAAAAATCTAAACAATACTTTCTCGGAAAATAATTTGCTTTGTTCAAGTGCTACACCATTTGTTATGTTATCAGCAATGTCTATTCCCTATTATTGAAAAACATTGTGTATTTCTACATATTTATTTATTTATTGCTTGTATCTTTCGGTTTATTTTTATTGCTGTACTGGACTTGTATATTAGTAGCTGTGCCATTTATTTATGTAAGTACATGCCCATATATGTATAGAACTGTGCTGTATATTGTTTTGTTTTTATTTTTTTTTATCTAGCAGTTGTCCGCTGTTGTCTGCTGTACTCGTGGTGCCAGGAGCCTAGTCAGGCGTGTTCAAACACGCCTTTTGCCCCGGCACCATGACAATTCATGTCATGTATTGTCAAAATCGCAAATAAACTTCAAACTTCAAACTTCGTCTCAACGGATAAACCATTGGCCAATGCTAATATTGAATTGGATAATATATTCCCTTCTAATGCCAAACTCTTACCTTCCAGATATTTAATAGGCTTATTAGAAGATCATATATGTCAACTGGGAATTGATAGCATAATTGCGACGGATGCATCCATGCGTGAGGAGAAAGCGGGAGTGGGCATTTTTTCAGAGACTTTGTCTTGGTCATATACCTTGCGCCTCCCGGATTATACACCCATATTCGAAGCAGAGCTCTTAGCCATTCTTTTAGCCATTCTCAAACTTCCTGCACAAAATTCGGCAGTTGTTATAGTGACTGATTCGCTTTCGGTATGCACATCACTCGCTTCAGCCTCTCCTTCAAAGTCTTCTGTTCTAAACGCATTCACTTCATTAATTCCTCCCCACGTGCGTGAAATACGATTGGTGTGGGTGCCAGGCCATCGTGGCATATTTATAAACGAGATGGCTGATGTTCTCGCGCGGTGGTCCCTAGATGGGCCGGTAATGTCTGTTGTGCCTACTACTGCCTTTGTTACTTTGTCTAGATTCCGTAAGTACTCTTTACTTCAAGATTCTTTAAAAATGAAGTTACCTATTGAAGAATATGGGCATCTTTCTTTTGTTTGGGATAATAAGTGGTGTCCCTCTCGTAAACTGGAAGTGGCAATAACAAAATTTCGCTGTCGTATCCCTCCATTAAATTTTTATTTACACAGGTCTGGTCTGGTGCCATCTCCGCTATGCTGCTATTGTCAAGAGCCTGAAAACATTGATCACTTTTTAATTACCTGTCAGCGTTATAGTAGTCAGAGGAAAAGGCATTTCGAAATTTCATTCAGGAATTTAAAAATTCCCCTGAATTCTCAGAATATGCTTTCCTTTCGAGCGTCCTCACTAGGTTACAGCAACAGGAACGTCTGCTTAGCCATGTGCAATTTCCTTCGTGACACAAGAAGAATTCGTTGCTAATCATCTTTCCAACCAAAACTTCGTACCTCGAAATTGCCGCCACTAATTTATTAAACCTCAAATTATTTTATTATGGTTCATTTGTATTATAAGTAGTCTATCACTCTCTAACATTTCATTCTTCCTTACATTACCGATTCCTTACTCTTCCTTTGTTTTAGCTCACTTTTTTCCTTTTTTGTTTACATTAACCGCCGGCTTCATGGCCAATCCCCCGTAGTGGGCAAGGGCCAAATAACAAGGAGAAAAGAAAAGAAAGAAAAGAGCTCTACCTATTCCCCGTTTTCGGAGGCCTGTCATACCTACAGCCTTCGAAAACGACCTCGTCGACATTGAGGTAGACGGGGAACAAGTGGAGTGGGCATTAGGGGAGACAGCGGCTAAGGCTGCGACAACGGTGTCGACCATCTTCGGACCCCGGCTCCGATGTCACCCTCATCTCCTCCAGTGTCGCCTCGCTCGTCTCTAAGACGGCAACCTGGAGCCACGGAGGCCAGAACCGAGGCGCTACCGCTCCAGTGCGCTCGACGACACCGCGGAGAACGAGAAGGACCTGCGCAAGGACCCGCGCACGCTGCCGAGCTGACGAAGCGCGAGCGGAAGAAGCAGGAGGACTATGCCCGGCTGCGGCTGTTCTATCCACGTCTTCAGTTGCCTAAACATCGAGCCTCGCGACGTCTTGGAGAACAACGCCCTCCGTGCGGAATGCCACAGCTGCTCCACTTCGTCTCCATGGTGGCCAACATCTTTGCGAGGAGCAAAGGCCTGCGCAACGACCCTTGCTTGCTACAGTACAGAGGAAGGACAAGCCGAAGTGGCAGGAGGACCATGAGCGCCTGCGGCCGCAGTACCGACGCAGTCCTCGTCTGCTTCAGCATCGACTGGACCGGCTCCCTGGTGAACAACGCGGAGTTAGCAAGGCCAGAGTTGTTGTACTTCTGTTCCACGAAGCTCGACATCGTTGCGACGAACAAGAAGGACCTGCGCAAGGACCGTCGCTTGCAGCAGAACAGATGGAGGCCAAGCGGGAGACAGGAGGGCTTGGCCGCAGAGAGGCACTTCCCTGTCCGCGGTGAAAAGGTCACTCGGCAGCAGTAGTAGCCGCTATCGCTGCAGTGACTTCGTCGCTTTTTTGTTTACTGCCTGTTAATACCGTCAGTGCCTTAATTAGTTGTGCATAAACGAAATAAATATGTTTGAACGAAAGAAACTCGTCCTGGCTGTACTTCCATACTCGCTCTGGAAATGATCCGCGTGTGTTAAAAGCAGTCTTGGGCAGTAACTAGCTACTAGTAACGCGTTACCGGTAAATATAGTTACTGTTTTCGGTATGCTTATAACTGTAACTTGTTACTTTTAATTTAGAGGAACTTGTAACTGTAACACTGTTACTTTTTGCACAGTAACTGTAACTGTAAATACCGTTACAGTTACTTCCATTTAAAAAATATATCCAGAAGCAACACTTCTTAAAACAGGGCTCGGCAGCATCGCGATACGAGACTATCGCGATGCTGCCGAGCCCTGTTTAACAGTAACCGTAACTGTAACAAGTTACTTTTTACTGGTAACGTGCCCATGACTGGTTAAAAGCATGTATATGAAGAGTTAGGCTGCAGTTCTAATGTGCACAGATGATATCGAATGGGTATCGATATATACCAGGATTTTCAGGAATCATTTAGCAGCGTATATTTTGTACGCAAAGCTGTGGGAGCGCGACGTCATAAACCACCAACCTCCGCAACAAAGTAAACACGCGATGAACATCTATGGTCGTGCATTTCCAGCAATTATGACGCGCATCCGTATAGACCTATTCCACCGGGCCTACGTCACGAAGATGCGGTGGCGCTATCGTCGGCAGTTTTGGTTTCGCATGGTAGGCATCCGCCGGCGCGCCTACCGTAGCAGCCGCTGCGTTTTCGCTGGTGCGGGCGCTGGTCACCGCCGTGCAATGAAGAAAAAAGTGTTCACCGATGACCTGCACCATGGGTTGGTTGCTCAGCAACCAGCATGATATGTGCGATAGCTTTTTATCGGTTTCCTGCTTATGTCTGTCTTAAGGAAAGGGACGAACTTGTAATGCCGGCTGTTTGGCGCATTGGTTATGCGGCAAATATTTTCGTCACGACTAAGCATATGTGTAATTATTTAGCGTCAGTGCGGCTTGTTTCATTTGAGAGAAATAGCATTGTCACAAGTTTGTCAACTGTAATGCTTGACAACAAGTTTCTTGGTATAAATAAAGTGCGGACACAGAGCTATGACGCTTACCCCAAAGCGCGCACGACGTTAGCTTAGCTCGATGTGTAGAAGTAATCGCGGTCTCCGTGTATTATTGGAGTGGGGAAGTTATACATACGTCATACGAATTTCATTCACTCAAATGAAACAAATATATAAGAGCTTAATTCACGTAGCCGTGAGCGAAAGGTCGATTACAGCGACGCTTTTGCAAATTGCTTGCGGCTGCGATAGCATACACACGAGAAGTGTCTTTGGCAATGCTGTAGTGGTTATGATGCGCTTTAACTTTTTTTTTTCGATTGTCAGACTGCTCGAATGAACTACACGCTTGAAATTTGCCGCGTCGTTACAGGACTTCACGCCTTCACGATCGGAACTGAGCGTATGGGCAGAGCCGCAAGCCGCGGTTATGCGCCTTGCTGGCGGTCATTTGAGAGCCTTGTCCTTGGCACGTTATTGCTTTTTTGTGTGTGTGCGTTATTATAGCCGTATTTACATAGGTTATAGCGTCACCAATATCGCATGCTTGAGTACCTATTCCGTTGCATTTGTTTTTGCGCAAGGATTTCGTGTAGGGATTAGAGGATTTAGTCCGACACAGTATTTTAGCTGAGGCATCTTCAAGTCGTACTTAAACAAGTCTCTCTGTTGCAAGTGGTTCATCCTTGCGCTAGTTACCGAATTAAAGCATACGCATGAAGCGACGCCGACATGATAGCTCGCGATCATTCGCATCCATGTGGCAAGGCGCTTGTCCTTTCAACCAGTTTCTCACATCTTGTCATAGCTGGGCGCCGGCACATTCTTTTCCACATTCATTGAATGCTTCCTGCAGAGCTAACGCAACTTCATCTCACGCGGCTGCCCCTCGCAAACTGTTGTAAACACGCCGTCGGCGCTGCTCCGACGCCCCGTGCTTGGAGGCAGCTTTCGTACGCGCTTCGCCGGCGGCGGTGGCGCGACCGTGCAGGGCCGCGGCAAGCGGTGGGCGGGGCCTCCGCACCGCGACGTCGACACAAGCCCTGGTTATATCGCCGGTGCCTACCACTGTTTACCAACATGGGATAGGTCTATAGGTGAATGAGCATCTTCTCCGAAAGGAAGATTCCCACATCAAAAACAAAAGCAAGGGCCCTTGTTTTCGAGCGCCAGCACTGGAGTTGGCGAATGTGGAGGCTAGAAAGCCGCCCTGCTTGGTCCGCCAGTCCGCAGTTACCGTTGTTGGTTGTCCGTACATGCATGTATTTCAAAGGGGACATTCCGAGTGCTGGGCAGCAAAAATTGTACCAAATCAATGGCTCAAAGGAATCAACTTGGATAAATTTATTTACGCGACAGAGTTATGCGTATCAGCGCTAATTAAGTTAGAAGCGCCCTCACGCGGCGAGAAAATTTTTTTAGCAAGAAATGATGGTCGAATAATTACTTTCCATATGCAGCAGATGCAACAACACCATGCTCTTCAGTGGGATTCCAGGGGTTCGGAAAACAACCTTTTACGCTCGATATGCGTTGTCGATATATATATATATATAACACGCGCCTGTACGGACAACCAACAACCGTAATTGTGGACTAGCGGACCAAGCAAGGCGGCCTTCTGGCCTCCACAATCGCGAACTGCATTGAGGGCGCTCGAAAAAGAGGCGCCCTTGCTTCGATTTTCCATGTGGGAATCATCCTTTCGGAGAAGATGCTCATTCACTACGCATATTTGCAGGAAATGCAAGACCATAAATGGTTATCGCGTCTCTTCTTTGTTGCGGATGTTGCCGTTTTACGACGTCGCGCTGCCACATCATTGCGTCCAAAATATACACTGCTTAATGATTCCTGAAAATCCCGATATATATCGATACCCGTCCGATATCATCTCTGCAGATTAGAACTGCGGCCTAACTCTTCCTATACATGCTTTTAACACACGCGGATCATTTGCAGAGCGAGCATGGAAGTAAAGCCAGGAGGAGTTTCTTTCGTTCAAACATATTTATTTCGTTTATGCGCAACTAATTAGGGCACTGACTGTATTAACACGTAGTAAAGAAAAAAGCGACGATGTCACTGCAGCGACAGCAGCTACTACTGCTGCCGAGTGACCTTTTCACCGCAGACAGGGAAGTGCCTCTCTGCGGCCCAACCCTCCCGTGCCTTCCGCTTGGCCTCAATCTGTTCTGCAGCAAGCAACGGTCCTTGCGCAGATCCTTCTTGTTCGTCGCAACGATGTCGAGCTTCGTGGAACCGAAGTACAACAACTCTGGCCTTGCTAACTCCGCGTTGTTCACCAGGGAGCCGGTCCAGTCGATGCTGAAGCAGACGAGGACTGCGTCGGTACTGCGGCCGCAGGCGCTCATGGTCCTCCTGCCACTTCGGCTTGGCCTTCCTCTGTACTGTAGAAAGCAAGGGTCGTTGCGCAGGCCTTTGCTCCTCGCAAAGATGTTGGCCACCATGGAGACGAAGTGGAGCAGCTGTGGCATTCCGCACGGAGGGTTGTTCTCCAAGACGTCGTGAGGCTCGATGTTTAGGCAACTGAAGACGTGGGTAGAACAGCCGCAGCTGGGCATAGTCCTCTTGCTTCTTCTGCTCGCGCTTCGTCAGCTCGGCAGCGTGCGCGTGTCCTTGCGCAGGTCCTTCTTGTTCTCCGCGGTTTCGTCGAGCGCACTGGAGCAAAAGTGCCGCGGTTCTGGCCTCCGTGGCTCCAGGTTGCCTGTCTTAGAGACCAGCGAGGCGACAATGAAGCAGCTGAGGGTGACACTGGCGTCCGTGTCCGAAGATGGTCGACACCGGTCGCAGTCTTAGCCGCTGTCTCTCCTAATGCCCACTCCACTTGCTTCCCGTCTACCTCAATGTGGACGAGGTCGTTTTCGAAGGCAGTAGGTAGACGGGCCTCCGAAAACGGGAGGTAGGTAGAGCTCACTGAAATATGCTTCTTCCACGGACGTTGCGCTTCTTCTTCTACTTCTTCGTGCGCCTTCATGAACCCTGTCCGAAAGATTTACAAGGAAATATTGCTAACACGGAAAAAAACAAAACAAAGATCACATCCGAAGGCAACAACTTAGGATGTGAAAAAGTGAAACGAAAGCTACGTACACTTAATCTCAGCACGTGAGATTAAGTGCTACTTCATAGCTGCAACCGAGGACAAAGAAGTTCTGAAAAAGCACACATTATGTTTATATGAAGGATCATCGTCATCATCATGTCATCATCATCATCATCACACGCACCGTTTTCTGAACTGATATCATATTTCGTTTATATCTACGTCTATATTTTGAGGCGAATGTCTTACATCTCTACATGTTTCGAGGTCATGCTGTGACATACGGAAATACAGAGAAGGAGGCCCCCCATCCAAAGATCGCGAGATCAAATCCAGGCAGGGGCGGTGGCATTTGATGGAGGCGAAATACTGAGGCCCGTGTAATGTGCATGTTAAATAACCCCAGGAGATTAACACTTCCGGAGCCCTGCCCTGCGGCGTCGCTAAAAATCATGTTTTTGGCACGTAAAATCCCATAAGCCAATCAATATTTCTTGTCTGCTTTTGCATTAAAAGCGGCATAACATGACAATTTTAAACAATACGTGGAAACCATATTGCCCCAAGTGTATGGTTTCGCAATTGTATTTTACTAGCGTTTATAACCGTAGCTGACAGGTTAGTGCATACTCCTAATAACGCTTACTAACATGCAGTTAGTATATTCAACAAACTTGTTTTACTAAGATGGTGAGCTTGAGTTGATACCGTCCTCTACTGCCTCAGCTATCACTACCTGCAAATGCTAAAATGGTGGAGATTTTTTGCGACTATATAGTACATGTTTAGTAATTTCTTTTTGAATACGCATACCTCGATTTCAAAAGTGTAGTAAACGCTACCGTCACTAGCCAGAGACGTTTTTTAGTGTTTTTAACATGAAGGGTTATTTAGTGTTTTTAACATGAAGCGTCCGTGGGGGTGGGGGAAACGGAGTGAAAGAGATAGAGAGGAGAGAAAGGCCGTAGTGGAGGGATCCAGTAATTTAGACCACCTGGGGTTCTTTAACGTGCACTGACAACGCACAGTACACGGGCCTTTGGCATTTTCGCCTCCATCGAAAATGCGACCGCCGCGGCCGGGATCGAACCCGCGTATTTTGGGTGGCAGCCGAGTACCGTAACCACTACACCACCGCGGCGGACCGGGAAATGTATGCAATACAGCGTTATCATAATGTCAGCTGAGAGATTTGTCTGAGAGAACGTTCCAACGTCATTTGGAAAAAAGATGAAGGATCGGAAAAACAGAGGAGGAGAACGAGGAAGAAGAAACTTTATTGTTGAAATAATAAAAAAAAAAGGGCAGTTGTGATTGGGCCCTCAGTCCAGGGCTGCACTGGCACGAGCGGCTGCGTGTTCGAGGAGATCCAATTGGCTCTCCTCTTCCTCGTCCGCAATTAAGCCATGCCTCCCACGCTGCCTGTTACGCATGTACCGTTTGTTCGTTATGTCTGTCTGGGCTGTCAATGTGCATTAGAGCACTGCACGGGCTGATTTTACCGCCCCCCGAGCCTGGCCTGGGCCCGAAAGTGCCGCTGGCGCGCCCTAGCCCGGCCCGGTGTTCCTAAACGTGGCCCGTACCCGGCCCGGGCCCGAAAGACTTGAGCCCGGTCCGGCCCAGTTCAGCCACCATTTACGAGGCCTTGTCGGTTATTATCAGGACACTAGCCACACATAGGGTGTATTCTGGAGACATCTGTGACTACTTCATGTTTTTTTACTATTGTAAATAGGCTCGTTTCGCGAAGCCATAACTGGCTGTCTCAAGAACACGTTCCTGGCCATTCATTCTAGCGTAAGGAACCGTTTCCATATGAAGTTGAGGGGTTCGACGTAAGCCCGTCTGGTCGGGTGAAACATGAAGAAACGAAACGGTAGAAAGCGAAAAAAAAATAATAAAGAAACTAAGAACGACTACAAGGCGTTTCGGTCTCGCTATGGAAGACTTGTTAATTTTATTCATTCAGTTGAACAATGCTTAAAATAGAGAGGACGGAACATCCTTTATTCGTTTTCAGCGTTTTTTTTTTATTTTGGTCAGCGTCTATCGTTTAATTGCTTCGCTGCATAAGGCCCTAAATTAGGCAACTGAATATCGCATCTGTCTGGTTTGATAATGTGCATACAAACTGGGGACGCGTATAGGTTAACGCTAACGCATAATCACAGTCAACGGGGCTCAAGCACTATGCATGGCTTTATCTGGCTTCGTTCAAACGGCGCGAACTTGCGAAAATACAAGCACACGCACCACAAGTACTACTCACTACAAACAGTCTAACTCCTTTTAACAGGAATGTGATTGCGCGGAGCCCCTGAAAATATTCTGCCGCGGAACATTGCCCACAATGAGAAGATGACAAGCCCGTCTCCTCTGAAGCGGCGCAACCTTAGGGCAGATACCAACCGAGTGCCACATACTACATTTTATGAGTATGCTGCAACTCGTTAGCGGAGCAGTTTGCTAGCGCGAGCGTCGACTGAAGTTTCGAATGATGTAGACTCTAATAACCGTGTTGCATAATACAGGAGGTTGAACGTGCAAACCAGCCCCAAAGGACAACGGACGCAGGAGAGATGTGACACACACAACGGCTGGACTAACAACTGTGCTTTACTAACAAAAACCATCTTGCAGGAAAACCAGCAGACCATGCGCGGCCAAACAACCAAACAACCAACACAGAAGCTAATGTAATTGTGATAAAAAGCTATTGTGCAACAACGACAGTGAAGCAGTGCTGACACAATCGGCACCTTGCCTGCTAATGCGAAATGTGATACGCCTCGAGAATTTCGCGCTCAAGTTTCCCCTTACCTCTACCAAGTATCCTAGTATTGGAAAAAAGCGGGACACAAGGACACTGCCGACAATGAAGGGACAGATCAGCCAACACCACCTAGAACTGATCAGCCCCGTCCGAAGGGTTCAATGAGCAGTCGTGCTCGCGCAGTCTATTGTTTACGCATCTGCCAGTCTGGCCGATGTAAACCTTTTCACAGGTCAGCTTAATCTCGTGCACAACACGTGTGGCGTAAGATCTGTACTCGTTTTCATGCTGAGTAGGACGCACTATGATTCTAGTGGCGCCACGAGCAACACGCGAACAAAGCCTAGAATTTCGCTGACCACTTTGTTGTTCCGAACTTCTGCGGCGCATATACAGGCGTCCCAGGTAACTTGAGCCAAGAATTTGAAAATGAAAGGCCCTTCAGAGGAGGACTGAACGAAACGTATACGATTCGCACTAGCCTATAGATACAGAGGTTATTTTTTATTTCACCCTAAAGTAATTAGTTAATTATTTTTAGTTACCTAACTGTCCAACTGCTGGCTGAACACCCAAAATATGAGCACTGAACCGTAGAGCACTTGCAGAAACCACCGACTGAATTGTTTGCTGTACGATATGTCTTACATTAATTTTTTCGCATTCTAAAGAAAGCCCGCGAAATTTGAAAAGAAGCCACGTGACGGTGAGCAAGGTCGCCTGCGGCTGCAACGGGGAAGCGACAGGATGCTTTGAAGGTGGTCGATGTCTGGGCGTCCGTCTTTGGTTGAATGACGGTGCAAATGCACGCTGCTGGCCGAGCGCTACCGCGCTGGTAAGAGCTCACGAGTGCGAGGTTAAAAAAAAACAACCCCAAAAAAACCAGCAGTTTGATTCTGATTCACGGAGATAGGGCGAAACGAGACAGGATGAGGAAAGGCCTCGACGGCTGCTGCAATTTCGCAGCTTGAACAAAAAAGGCCCCCACAAAGCGTCCTGCGTCGTGCGAACCAGTCCTGACGAGTTTTCTTTGTTCAGGTGCTCCCCAGACACCCGTAACCCTTCGTGTTCTGGAGAGCAACGTTGCATTGTTTTAATCTGTGTAAGCAGCTGACATGCCGTACTCGAATGAGCAACGAGCGGATATGGTTCTGGCCCTAGGTGCATCACGCGGAAACAGAAGGCAGGCAGTTAAACAGTTTCAACGCTGGCATCCACGTACGCGGCCAAGCTCGATGACCATTGTGCGTACATATGAAACACTGAAAAAAAAATGGGACATTTACCACGAAACAGCACAAATCTTCAGTTTTTGGCGAGGAAGTGGAGAGGGATACCCCTTCCAAGTTTTCTGCAGACCCCCAGGCAAGTGTCCGTAGTGTGAGTGCTGAAGGTGGTGTCTCGAAATCTTCGGTGTGCAGAATACTAAAGAAGAGACAATTAACTTCATTCCTACCACGTGGAGCTGCACCAAGCATTGGAGGCTCGCGATTTCCAGATTCGCACAGACTTTGCAAACTGGATCCTAATCAAGACAGAAAAGGACACAGGCTTCGTTAACAAGGTACTTTGGACGGACGAAGCTAACTTCTCGCGCAGTGCTCAAGTGAACATCCACAACGCTCACTATTGGAGTGACATTGAAAGACCACTGATCTTGGTGACGCGCCTGCCTGGGTTTGGTAGGTGCGTTACCAATATCAGTGGTTTTTCAAAGTGTGGTGTGGCATTTACGGTGGTACTGTAATAAGACCTGCCCTCTTCGACAGCGCACTTACAGGTGAACGATACGTCAACAATATCTTGAATCTCCAAGATTTTCTGTGCGAAATTACACTGGCTAGGATTAAGGAGCTCCTGCGCACTCTGCAGCAAAGCGTGTAATTGGCTGGATGAACTTTTCCCGCAGCAGTGATGGGCGGGCACGGGCCCATTGCTTGGCCAGCAAGGTCTCTAGATTTAAACCCCCTCGCTTTTTTTTTTCTTTGGAGGTACGTCGAGTCGGGTATATCAGGCACAAAGCACAAAAGAAAGAAATAAGACAAGTATGCAATTCCATCCCGAAACCGTGGACAAGAGCGTCACGGGAAATCTGATAAAGAGATGCCAGGGTCGTATTACACAAGACGGCGACCTGTTTGAAGATGTTTTGTAATCGTGACTTAATTTTACGAGCACCGATTACTGAAAAAAAGAAGAGTCTGCTCATGCCGCTCGTCTGCCCCCCCACCCGCGACTAGCCTCACGTCGTCGCCTCCTTTTACGCATCTGAAGTTCCAAAGAGAAAATAAGGCTGTTTTCTTGTTTCATTTATCCGTCTTGGACGCATATGTCGGCAGCGCTCGGCCAGCTGCACCGTCATTACACCAAAGACGGACGCCCAAACATCGACCGTCTTCAAACCACCCTTTTTCACCGGTTGCACGCTTGAGAGCAGCACTATAGCAGTGCGCTCGAGGTCGGTCACGTGGCTTCTCAAATTTCGCGGGCTTTCTTTAGAATGCGGGAAAATTAACAGCGTAACACATACCGTACAGGAAACAATTCACCCGGTGGTCAAATTCTTGGCTCAAGTTACGCGGGACACCCTGTATATAGCTATGGGTACTGTCGCCGCCTCTGCCATCCTTGTGCAGCTCGTGTTTGCTGACGCCGCAGTGGTGTGACTTCGTCCTACCACTGCCAGTACATGTGAACTCTGCCAGTTTTACCAAACGTTACTTTTGGTTTTACCTATACGTCGGTAAAGACCTCTTCCCCTTTGTGAATGACAGGTCGGATTCATAGTTTTAGAAATAGGCGCCATTGTTAAATGTGCACGTTTCTTCCCATCAATAAGCACCGTTTCTTCATCGCAGTACAGAGGGCGCAATGTGTACCTGAGTTTCTCTAGAATTCTCCTTCCATCATACGTTGAATTTAGCCGACAGCCGCTTTGAGATATATCAAAGGGCGCAATGTAAAGAAAAACTGAAATGTCCCTGACGTATTTCTCTGATTCGAGCAACCGATTACACAAAATGCAGTCGTAAACTCGCGCCGTCTGCTACGTCGTCTGCTACATCGTGTGCGGCAAGCATGGTGACTATGACGTCACCAACAATACAAAGACGTCGTGTTCGAATACAAGAACTTCGACACAACATTTTTTGTGACTAAAAAGACGATACACGGTGCCTTTGAAGCCTAAGTTTATTGTGTTTAACAAAAATCGTTAGATAAAGTACGCATTTTACCTGCAAGCATTCTTTCGCTGCATCTAATATACAAAAGCGTTGCCTTCGAGATCAGCTTTTCATGCTTTAAGAAAGCACGTTGTGAAAAATTAATAAGGTTAGGGATTACATGGTGTTGGCAGGGCCCATAGCTCAAGAATATGAATTTAAATAACTTGATTGAACTTGTTTAAGATATAATTATGTTTATAAAGAAGGTATGAAGCTACAGGGAGCCGCACACGCAACGCCGGCCTCCGTGACTCGCCATCAAAAATGCGTATTATAAATGTGTATTTTTTTTCTCAATAACAAAGTGCCCACATTCGGCTTAAAAGAGAAAAAAAAGACACTTAAGGTGAAATTAGAGTCAGATAATTTACTTATCTGTCCATTTTTTGTTTTCAACGAAACCTGACGGAAAACTGCGACCAGGTTACATTATAAAGCCCCCAAATCAGGCTTACTAACTTTCTCTACAAAACCTTAAAATAGAACGAAATTCATTTTTGTTCTTTGTACGAGAAATGGTCAAGAATATAATCGCCTTTTTGTTCCAATGACATCTAAGTTTCGCGTAACACAACGTTGCCATACTTTTGTGCTTAATAAAACATCATGTTTGTGTAATGTTCGGTTAAGTTATATATGCTTGTTCAATAAAAATGTTTATTTTGTATTAATCAAATATAGTGGAAACAAATTTCTTCCTTTAAGCTTTTGGTTTTTCAATGTTGGCAGAGTTTCGCGTTAAGATTTGATGCATGTTGCCTGATTTTAGTGTTCAAATTTGCCGCTCCTAAATATTATTTAATTTTTTAGATATTTACACAGTAACAAAACAAACTTTACGTTATGTGTTATAATGCTTATGCGTTATGTGTTATATGGCTTGAGGTTTTTCTTAAAATGATTTGACATTTCAGCACCCCAGTCCCGGAGTCCCGCTTTGCCTCGGTCTATGCACGGCGGCACGGCCACCTCGTCAGTGTGTGCTTCTGTACACATTCTGTTCCCATCTATTTTCTGCGCTGCAGTGCAACAACCCGACCCTATTACTACCCTGATTGCCTAAATTACAGTAGATGCTTTCGAAGATGCGACAGTGCTCGGGGTTGCGAGCCTGAAGGGTCCACATGTCAGGAGGTTTCACCCTTGCTTCGCTGTATCCTTGGCTTCGGAAAAGTGAGACCTCTTTTCTTTCACCACTGACCTAACTACGGTGCAACATTGTGGCAGCGACGTCGTCCCACCTTCGAATCGCAACTGGAAGAAGAATACACCTGCACCTACGTACTCGGCAGAAGCTGTCCACTACGCGACGCCCCTCTAATCCAAGCCTCCACATATGTGCTGCCGGATGCGATTCACGACAAATTATACATAAGCAAGTTGGTGTTTTTCAGTGACAACGTGTGTAGGAGCAGCTTCCGTAACGTTGATACCATGCTTCATGCACTGACCGTGAGTAACCAAGAATGGTAAACTACCGAAATTTGATGTTTACATATTTGCGCGTCGACGGACCACACCCTTCTGAACTAGTTTGTCGCGTGACACACCAGAAAGCTTAAACACTTTCATCTTCAAACAACATTTTGCATTTCGTTTTCACTTCCCAAGTACGATCTCAAAGAGCCGGTTTTCATTACGGCAGCATCTAGAGTTACGTTCAGACGGAACTGCAACCGTAAGAGCAATCAAAAGTAGAATTACGTCCAGACCCATTCAGTCAGCCGCCCCCGTCGGGAGCACCATAGTGGGATCAATGTTTTGTTGCGTGTTTTTGTTGGGTGCTTTTTACCTACACGTCGATGCTGGTGAAGTAAACAAATATACATGTGAAACTCTACAGCGGCAGCCTGCACGCACGTAACACCGGCGCTAGATTATGGTCACGGGCATCAGAGGTTGAATTACGTCCAAGGCACTCCGTATGAGTTAGCTGGTAGTGCCGACTTTGGGAACACTTGTGGTCGATAAAAAAGAGCACCACAAAAAAAAAAAAATGGCATCTATAGGGTGGAGGAGGGGAAGAAGAGTCATCGTGGAATCAGTCCGGCAACTGCCGCGGTTGGAAACTGGAACCTGCAGTGTACGAACTCGTGTAGCATTAACAACACGCACCTCGATCGACGCCTGTCACACATTACGACAGATGTAACTGCTTAGGTTACGGACCGCCTGTGTTTTTGCGGTGCGCTTTGGGCTCCATTTTGCCAGTGACACGGGCCACTAACCTGTACCTTTGCCACTTCGCTGCCAGCGGCTTCGCCAGGACCACCGACAGTGAGACCAGAGCGTGACACAATCCAGTCATAATCGCTGCTCTTTTACGTGGCAAAAGCACAACATGATTATGAGGCACGCCGTAGCGGTGCTGTCATCGCTCAGTAGTACTTTCGGGTCAGCCGCCGAGCACCGTTCACATCGTACTAGCTGCCATTACGATAATAACTTTAGCCGGACGTAGCTGCAGCTTTGGTTGTATAAATCTAGATAATGGATGTATAGTGCTGGTTGTGATTGCTGTTACGTCTGGACGCAAATCTAGAGAATGATTTAGTTATGTCCGCGCGATCTCGACGGACGTAGTGTTCGTGTTGGCTGTAGTTACGTATGGACGTAACTATAGCGAAGGTTGCACTTACGTTCATACCACGCTGTCTGGACGTACCACGCGGACTGGACAGGGGCTACGGTTACGTCTAGCCGTATCTGTAGCGATAGTTCCGGTTACGTCTGGATTTACCGCTCGGCAGTGATTGTTTCACAGTGTGGAACCCACGTATTGCTTTCTTTAGTGTGCTGTTTCTGCGTCGTGATTTCGACATCGTGTTCTGCTTGTAAAAGCCTGCAAGACACCACCTCTGAAGTGCAAAAAGCGCATACACAAAGGCGGCGTGTCCCCTCCTAGCTTCAGTTTTTGCGTCTACTATAGCGTTTCGTGTTTTCGGCCACTGGAGCTGGTTCAGCTTGTGGAAATGCCTGAACTGCATTCTTGAAGCTACTTGCAACAAAATATCATGAAATCTAAAGCAATCATAACTGAAGCAGCCTTTTCAGCAGAAATTAAACGCGCATGAAGAGCACATACAACAGGCTCCCGTCTTCTATTTGAGTATGTTCTTCATCCTTGCTTAATTTAGGCCGAGATGTTTCTTTTTTTTTTTCAGTTATGGACCGTGGTGGCGACAGGTGTCGCTGTCATATGCAGTGCAGTGCTGATTGAATGCGGAAATAACCACCCAGGTGTACGTTTGGGCTCTACCCTACATGAAGCCTTGGGTTTTAGGGAGAACAACGGAAAGCTGAACAAACCCGCGATTGAAATAAGTAAGAGACGGTTAGAATACTGGTGGCAGAAAGACAGAGAGAACGGACAAAAATAATTATAGGGAAAAATAAGGACTTGCCACAAGAGGCAGAGAACTGGGCTATGAATTTAAGTTTTTGCTATAGTATGATCAATTGAAGTAAATATAAAATGCATGAGGACAACTTAAAGAGAGAGGGGAAAAAATGTTCTCAAATTTTTTTACGAGCCTGGTGGCGCACATGTCAACGCCCCGTTACAAAGGGGACGCTCATAGCATCCATCCTTCCATCCATCCATGAATTTTCACAGTGCAGAAAAAATGCCTTGCAAGCACTGTAAGTTTGCAACACGTCTTAAACAAGCTCAGACGTGTGGGTTTGTGTTGGTGAATAATTTCTGAAGGGATGCCATTGTATTATTCTTAGAATAAAATGTAAACTGCCTGTATTTAAAGAGCCTTGGTTTTTTTGCAATTAGCACCACGAATATGCTTGATTTTACCGTCTATTAGTAATGCTGTTTTTAATATTACTATAAGATGTGCGAACATCTCGACACCATTACAAGGATCTCTCTATTTCAAGCATGTAAATGGACGTTTATGAAAAATTGAATTGACGCGGCGTTGCTTGTCTGATAGTTGTGAATAAAAAAAACGTAGCTTGTGTTACTCTTCCTGCGACCTTGCTTTTGTGTCAACGGAAACGCTGCAAATGTGAAGTCCTTGAATTTATTTATTTATTTATTTATTTATTTATTTATTTATTTATTTATTTATTTATTTATTTATTTCGAGCGAGGTAACCAAGGCGGGTCAGAACCAGCTTAAAAATCGACTGGAGGGAGAGGGACCATTAAGAGCGACGTAAAATGCAGCACTGAAGCAGCGTGATTGAGATAACGACGATGCAGAGGGGATTTCCACCCGCGGAAAGACATCAGGATACTTAACACGATACAGTTTTAGTTAAACTTGGTTAGTTCATTTAGCGCACGTGAACTGTCAATTTTTTAAATATTCACGTGTTTCAAGCTTTGTAGCGAATATTATAAAGACAGGTATAAAGAAAGAAAATGCACTGTGATTTGTTTATCGCAAGGTATTTACCGAAGAAAAAAAAAAGGGACGAAGATAGAAAATTTCGGTAAGAAGGCGTACAGGAGAGCTGTCAAAGACAGTCCATCTTCCATGTTTTTTATAAATCGTACTTTTCACTGGAAACCCAAATGGTTTGACAACTAAAGCACTTTCAAGGGTACGAGGAACTTCCGTAGAGGTGTTTTTGTCTTCCTAGTGGGACAAACTACCAGGAAGGCGCACGAAGAAGTAGAAGTAGCACAACGTCCGTGGACGAAGCATCTCTCAGTGAGCTCTAGCTATCCCTTGTTTACGGAGGCCTGTCTACCTTCGAAAACGACCTCGTAGACATTGAGGTAGACGGGAAAAAAGTGAAGTGGGCATTAGGGGAGACAGCGGCTAAGGCTGCGAACACGGTGTCGACCATCTTCGGACCCGGGCTCCGATGTCACCCTCATCTCCTCCAGTGTCGCCTCGCTCGTCTCTAAGACGGCAACCTGGAGCCACGGAGGCCAGAACCGAGGCGCTACCGCTGCAGTGCGCTCGACGACACCGCAGAGAACAAGAAGGACCTGCGCAACGAACCGCGCACGCTGCCGATCTGACGAAGCGCGAGCAGAAGAAGCAGGAGGACTATGCCCGGCTGCGGCTGTTTTACCCACGTCTTCAGTTGCCTAAACATCGAGCCTCGCGACGTCTTGGAGAACAACCCTGCGTGCGGCATGCCACAGCTGCTCCACTTCGTCTCCGTGGTGGCCAAAATCTTTGCGAGAAACAAGGACCTGCACAACGACTCTTGCTTGCTACAGAACAGATGAAGGCCAGGCGGAAGTGGCAGGAGGACCATGAGCGGCTGCGGCCGCAGTACCGACGCAGTTCTTGTCTGCTTCAGCATAGACTCGACCGGCTCCCTCGTGAACAACGCGGAGTTAGTAAGGCCACAGTTGTTGTACTTCTGTTCCACGACACTCAGTATCGTTGCGACGAACAAGAAGTATGGAGGACAAGCGGAAGACAGGAGGCCTGGGTCGCAGAGAGGCACTTTCCTCTCCGCGATAAAAAAAGTCAATCGGCAGCAGTAGTAGCTGCTGTCGCTGCGGTGTATTCGTAGCTCTTTGTTTACTACGTGTTAATACCGTCAATGTCTTAATTGGGTGCCCATAAGCGAAATAAAATATGTTTGAACGAAAGAAACTCGTCCTGGCTTTACTTGTGTGCTCGCTCTGCAAATGATCCGCGTGTGTTAAAAGCATACATAGGAAGACTTAGGCTGCAGTTCTAATGTGCACAGATGATATCTGACGGGTATCGATATATATCAGGATTTTCGGGAATTATTTAGCGGTGTATATTTTGTACGCAACGCTGTGACAGAGCGACGTCGTGAAACAGCAACCTCCGCAACAAAGTAGAGACGCGATGAACATTTATGGTCCTGCATTTTCAGCGAACATCCGTAGTGAATGAGCATCTTCTCCGAAAGGAAGGTTTTAACATGGAAAATCGAAGCAAGGGCGCTTATTTTCGAGCGCCCTCACTGGATTTGGCGATTGTGGAGGCTAGAAGGCCGCCTTGCTTGGTCCACTAGTCCGCAGTTATCGTTCTTGGTTGTCCACGCAGGCGCATATTTAATATTTCAAAGGGGACATTCCGAGTCCTGGGCAGCATTTCATCAGCCGCCAAAAAACGACACCTTATAAGAATGAGCGAAAAATTGTACCAAATCAGTGGCTCAAAGGACTAAATATGTATGAATTTATTTGCGCGACACAGTTTCGCGTATCAGTGCTAAATAAGTTAGAAGCGCCCTCACGCGGGGAGAAAATTGTTTTTTTGCAAGAAATGATGGTCGAAAATTACTTTCCACATGCAGCAGATGCAACAACACGATGCTTTTCAGCGAGATTGGAGGGCTTCGGAAAACAACCTTTTACGCTTGACATGCATTCTCTCTCTCTCTCTCTCTCTCTCTCTCTCTCTATATATATATATATATATATATATATATATATATATATATATATATATATATATAATATAACAAGGGAAGGGGGTCAAGGTCTCCTTTTATTTGTTACAAACAACTTAATGAAACAACAGACACTGAAGCCCAGGAAAGCATAGGGGAAGTTATTCCAATTCGTAATTATGATTAGAGTAATTTTGGGGTAAATAGAAAGGAATTAAAGTGGACAAAAGGACAAGCCTGCCTTCGGTGGGAAGTGCACCCAAGACCATCGAATATATATATATATATATATTATATATATATATATATATATATATATTCGATATATTCGAAGTTCTGATTATGAGAGACGCCGTAGTGGAGGTCTCCGGATATTTCGACCACCTGGGGTTCTTTAACGTGCACTGACATCACACAGCACACGGGCCTCGACATTTCGCCTCCATCGAAATGCAGCCGCCGCAGCCGGGATTCGATCCCGCGACCCTCGGATCAGCAGCCGAGTACCATAGCCACTAGACACCGTGGCGGGCCTATATATATATATATATATATATATATATATATATATATATATATATATATATATATATATATATGTGTGTGTGTGTGTGTGTGTGTGTGTGTGTGTGTGTGTGTGTGTGTGTGTGTGTGTGTGTCACTTCCAATTTGTGGCCGGCGGTGGAAATGCTGCCCAGCGCTCCGAATGTCCCCTTTGAAATATTAAATACGCGCCTGTATGGATAACCCACAACGGTAACTGAGGGCTAGTGGACCAAGCAAGGCGGCCTTATGGCCCCCATAATCGCCAACTCGAGTGAGGGCGCTCGAAAACAAGCGCCCTTGCTGTCGTTTTTGATGTGGGAACCTTCCATTCGGAGAAAATGCTCATGCGATGCGGATGTGCGTCGTAATTGCTGGAAATGCAGGACCATAAATGTTTATCGCTTCTCTTCTTTGTTGCGGATGTTGCCTTTTTATGACGCCGCGCTGTCAAGGCGTTGCGTATAAACTATGTACCGCTAAATAATTCCTGAATATTTTTACATATATAGATACCCGTTCGATATCGTCTGTGCCCATTAGAACTGTAGCTTAACTCTTCCTATGCATGCTTTTAACACACCCGGATCATTTGCAGAGCGAGCACGCAAGTAAAGCCAGGACGAGTTTCTTTCGCTCAAACATATTTATTTCGTTTATGCGCACCTAATTAAGGCATTGACGGTATTAACACGTAGTAAACAAAGAGCTACGAACACACCGCAGCGACAGCAGCTACTACTGCTGCCGAGTGGCTTATTTACCGCGGAGAGGAAAATGCCTCTCTGCGGCCCAGCCCTCCTGTCTTCCGCTTGTCCTCCATCCTCTTGTTCGTCGCAACGATGTTGAGCGTCGTGGAACAGAAGTACAACAGCGGTGGCCTTCCCAACTCCGCGCTGTTCACCAATAAGCCTCCCCCCCCCCCTCTCCGGCGCCAAAAACCAACGGGGGCCCCCCGTGCAAAAAATTCTGCGGACGCCCTAGGCAATGGAGGAACACCGTTTCCCCCAACCACTGGCACAGGTTTCAAACATGCAGAAATGTGTCGACGCAGCTATCTTCCACGAGTAAAATAACTAGGAAATGTAGGAATATCTTAAACTTGGAATTTGAATAAACTATATTCCTTATCTTAAGCACTATCGATTCGAAAAATGCCTGTTCGGGTGTTCCTGAACATTCAAATATGGATGTTACCGACAAGAGCGTCGAATATTCTGATGATTTGTGCTAAGTATTACTTTCTTAGAGGAACGTCATAAATATGTGTGTGAATATTTGAACGAATGTTACGGTAGTCCAATTCTCATTTAAGACGAATTTAATTGCTAAAATTTTAAAGTATGCAGACTAAGCAAGACATCTCTTCGCATGTAACTCGCCTGTAAAGGTTGTTTCACTGCGGTATGCGTATCTATGCCGCGAAACAGCTCTTCCAGGACAAATCTGCACGGCCGTGAAAACACTTTAGGGGAAGTGAGTATATTACCTGTACGCCGATTAAATTTTCTTAATGCCTTGGATTGAATCACGCCTTGGATCACGCCTTAATGCCTTGGATTGCATCATCTTGTCTCTTGAGTTAGTTATTCTTATCGGTTGGCGTTCTTTGATTAAAATTTTAGTAGATTCAGAGGGCTTGTTCACACCTTGTCTCAGTGCTTTGCCCCCTACTTCGATTGCTGCTTCGGTGATCAGCTTAGTAATGTCTTCGTTCATCTTCTCTATATCGTCATTAGCTTCCTGTCCTAGAGCCTCATAGTTGTTGTTAAGTGCAATTTAAAATTCTCCTGTTTTCGCCCTGAGGCCATCGATGTTGGCCTGTTTCCGCGTGATTAACTTTGTCCTTGTTCGCTTTAGATTGAGGGCTATCTTCGCCCTTACTAGTCTGTGGTCACTAATTCTGGTCTTATTAACCACTATGTCTTGTACTATACCCTAGTGCACATTCTGAAATCTATCTCGTTTTTCGTTTCTCGACCGTTGGGGCTTTTACACGGAGGTGACTTCTTTCGGAGAATTCCACTAACATATGTCTCCTCTGCTATTCCTATCTCCTTCACCGCAATTACCGACTGCCTGTTCTCCTCTTAGTTTCTTTCCTATTTTCACATTGCAGCCCCCAGTAACAATTGTATATTGGGTGTGTACCTTGTTCATTGCCGTTTCTACATCCTCGTAGAACTGTTCTACAGCCTCGTCAATGTGGCTAGTTGTTGGTACATAACTTTGTGTTCATTGTAGTTTGTATCTCTTATTTAGTTTTATCGCGACACCTGCTACCCTTTCATTGACGCTATAGAATTCTCCAACGTTACCTGCAATGTGTTTGTGTACAAGGAATCCCACGCTGTATTCGCGCTTCTCTGGCAGCCCTCCGTAGCGGAGGGCGTGCTCATCATTAAGCAATAAGTATCCTTCCCCTGGTTTCCTAACCTTGTTGAGGCCAATGATATCCCAATTAATACCCTTTAATTCTTCGAGTAGTTCAGCTAATCTGGCTTCACTTGAAAGAGTAATTCGCGTGTTAAGAGTCGCTACGTTTAATTTCCATTGACGGCCTGTCAGATTCCAGAGGCTTTTTGAGTCTTTTGTTCCCATACCCGCGTGGTCGCATCCGCGACTAGAAGCTCCGTTGATGTCTCTGTCGTATGCACAGGGTTCGGATGGTTCGGTCACTTGGGAGGTGTCGGCCATGGTGTTGCACCAGGTAGGCCAGTTCCTGTTCTGGTGCGCAGTTGAGTTACGCAGATGAGGCATATGGTGGTGGTGGGCGCCCGTATGCATCTTTTGTCCAAATGTTCCGTCGCGGGAGGAGACTTTCAG
Source organism: Hyalomma asiaticum (assembly GCA_013339685.2). Lineage (NCBI taxonomy): Eukaryota > Metazoa > Arthropoda > Arachnida > Ixodida > Ixodidae > Hyalomma > Hyalomma asiaticum. Next base: position 64,085 of record JABSTT010001838.1, read on the forward strand.
AGGCGTTGCAGTGTGTGGTTTAGTCAGGTTAGGGTATAATTGTTAAAGGGGAGTACGGGAAACAAAATAAGATGCCCTAGGAAGCGTAGAGAAAAGATAAAAGCTATAGAAAAAAATAACCCTATGCACTCAGGGATTCGAACTCGGGACCCATTGGCCTACTACAAAAGCATGGCCAAGTCGACTCGTCTGGGTTGTCAGGTCGGCGATGTGTTTTAGAACAGATTCCTGCTGCGCCCTCTCGTAAATTGTGGCGCGATGAATTTCAAAATGATTTTGAATACAAGGAAGGTATGCCTCATTGTCTCGCCTGCGACGCGGCAGTTTCCGCCGTGATCATCCGTCATCACGTGTAGTTAGGCCAGTGCCCGTCTTTATCCTTTTTTTATTTTCTTTACCGCGGCAAAGTGGTCGTCTCAGGCAGATAGAAAGGAAAGCGGGATGGGGGGCGTCAACCAAGAAGGGGGAAACGGATGCATAGCAACCTAGCTCGCACTTACGGAATCGCCGTGATAATAAATTGTGTGTCCTTTGATCGGCGCTACAGCCTACGTCGCAATGTGTTGAAAGCGGTTGCCGATTTCTCGGAAGTGCTACGGCCTTGTAGTTAAGAGAGAAGCAAAACTCCACATGTGTTATGCTGGTAGCGCGTAGCTCATTTCTTATCCGTTTACCCTGATAGAAGATTATTGCGAATAGCTTAGCATCGTAGCGGGAATTATAGCAGTCAGGGCGGAAGGCTTAATATGTCGTTTCTGACGCATCTTTGAAAGGTCGCTTTCACAAAATATTGGTACTTTCATTAAGTCTTTCGCCTGGTAGATACAATCGATTGTGCTTTTCGACGGTGTGTGCGCACATCTATGCCATTTCCTTTCAATATAATCAGTTTACAGTCAGCGCCTGTCTTGTTGATTCGTGTGCCGTCTTCGTCTATCTGCGCAGAAATAATAGATTCTCTATTGATTAAGTTCAAGAGGCGTGTCAATAGCAGCAATCGTCGGCATATTTGATAACATAATATTATATATATATATATATATATATATATATATATATATATATATATATATATATATATATATATATATTGTGCGTGTGTGTGTGTGCTTGCGGGACACATGTGACTTTGGAATCCCAACAATAAAGAGAACTATATTACGACTATGCATAATAGAATGCAAACGCTATAATAAAATACGATATAATAGGTCTAAATAATGATTTGAGTAGTGTTTCGACTTAGGCGCTAATTAATGCAGATATTTAAGGGCCTTTTAGCCGGCGATTCAAGTGCGTCATGCTTTGAGGCATTTTATGTGACTCATGATAAGTAAGAGCAGCCGGCAGCCGTGCATGTTCGAACACAATTAATTTTATATCTGTCCTGGAGCTCCGTAGTGCGAGTAGATATATTCTTGAATGTGTGGAGGAGGAGAAGAGAAAGGTCTACATTACTATATAGCTGTAGGGATAACCTATATTGAAAGATTTAGAATGGAGAGCGTCGCTCAGCCCATGGGAGGGCTCTGGTCTTCGATGAGAGGCCCGAGGTGTTCACCTAGTTGCAGACACCACGCCGTCATCCAGCATTTAACTGTAAATTAGCCTTGAACCAAAAAAAAGCCTTGACATCAGATTTCTTTTTGATGTGTTGTTGTAGCTCTTGGCAGGAGTAAATTTTACTGAATGTACACCAGCTACTGTGTGGTGCACTTTTTCGCCTGTATAGAGCAAAACGTGTTCTTTTACTGCACGTCACATTATGTGGCATAAATGTAAGCTGAGGCTCTCAATAATGACACCTAAGCAGAATTTAATGTTTGGAAATAAGACTATGAGCATCCTCGTCCAACAGTTTGAACTAGCCTTCAATACCTATCAATGCACACAAACTCTTGACACATTGAGATCATTCAGCTATCGTGATGTTGTGACCAAAAAGTGTCACAAGTTTTATCTGGTGCTCTGCCACAACAGCTTCCTTAAGTTTTAAATAATGCAGGTATGTTTCCAGCCTGAAACCTCATTAAATAAACTGTCACATGTACCTTAATTATGCCTGTACGGTGTCGCCATGGAATTTTATGGGTTCCTCTATCCGGATTTCCAGAATTTCAAAATTTCCACCACATAAAGTTACAAGCCCCACCCATTATGTTTAAACAGCTGCTTACTGATCACCTCAAACTGCCATCATCGCTCATATTGTTCATTGTCTTGTGCTAATATCTATACAGTGTTAAAATGGCCTTAAAATGTGATCACATATTGTATAATCACTGCATCTCCCCCTTAGAGCTGTGCTTCGAAGTCTTGACAGAATTCATTGCTGGTCTAGTTGGTTCACCGAACACAGCTCAAGCTCTAAAATATTGCACAAGGCGAACGTACATTGTGACAAATATTGGATGGCAAATTTTGTTAAGTCAATATCTCTTGTTAATGCAGATTCTGTTAAGACATATTTCTTCTGCAGTGGGTCCTGATGCTTGTGTTCTGCCTACATCTGTTCAGATATTGCCATCATCCATCATATTGTTCATTGTCTTGTGCTAATTCTTGCCCTGCGCTGAATGTGTTCTGTTCCACCTTTGAGTAGCGCTTGCCAGTTTTCATCAAGTTTGTGAACCAACTAGCCTTCTGCGGTGGCCCTGCATGCTGTTCATGTTCTGCCTATATGAGTTTAGCCTTTTGCCACTATCAGTCACATTGTGCTAGCACACAATAACTTGGGTTTTGTTCTGCAATACAGTGTTCTGCAATACAGTAAGGTACCATTCCCAACATCAAATCATTGAATTTTATCTGTAATCAATACTTGCCTGTGCTACTAGTTTTACATGCCATTTATCATTGTTTGAAGTTTTGCAGGTTATCGTCGTGACATTTTTTATTATTCCTTTCTCATTCTTCTCCTTTATCATTTATGATGTAGGAATTGTATAATATAAGGTTTTACTATTTGCCCAGGTACCGCTAGCCCCTATTCATATCATGTTAGTCGTCGCTTTGGGAAATCTGGATGCCTGTATTCTCAAAATAAACATTGATTGACTGATTGATTCATTCATTGATTCATTCACTCACTAATTGCATCCCTTATCTATAGGTATTCTTTCTATATGATGTGCAATGTTGTAGCCATTAACCTAACAAACAATTGTGAGCAATATGAAAGAGAACACCAAGCCCACATCTAAACCCCAAGTACTTATGATGTGAGGATATGAATTCAACATATTGGTTTATAAGGTATGCCTTTTCTCTAGATTGTTTCGTGTTGTTAAGCACTCTTCAGTGTTTCGTGGCTGCATTCAGCCATGATGGCCTTTTGAAGGTAAGTTCACTGTTTCCTTTCATATTGCCCATCATTTTACTTGTATTCCTTTTGTAAAAAGTGAACCTGACTGAAAAAATTAGGCAGCATATTGAAAGTAAGCTCCTTACAATGGGGTTATTTATTGACCTGAGAAAAGCATTTGACACTATCACTCACAAGGAATTGCTATCTAAATTAAGGAAATGTGCTATTCGTGGTATTCCCAACATGTCATTAAGAATCTACCTATGAATAGACAACATTATGTCTTCATCAATGGTCAGAATTCTGACTTAATATGTTGTCCCACAGGGGCCAATATTAGGTCCTTTCACATTCAGTGCAGTCATATATACCGTCCATTGTACATACTAGAAGAATACGTGTCTTGTAGGTTGATGATAGAAATTTGTTCATAGCAGCTGACAACGAGAAAGATCTATACAAAAAAGCTGACCACACTCTCAGCCGGCTCTCCTTCTGGTTACGAAGAATGAAATAATTCCAAATGTTACTAAAAGCAATTTTATAATTTCTGTATTCGAAACGACACAGTGCGGTAGTTTGATGTTATGATAAATTATTCGGTACAATAAGTACAATTCTTGCGCTAAAACATGCTGCCTAGTGAGGATGGAGAATTGCACTTTAATGAAGTTGCTCTCCGAAAAGTTAGTCACACAAAATTTTTAGAATAGTGATAGATGAACATCTGACCTAGCAAAACCACGCAGAAAAAGGTAACTATAAGAATTAAAAAAATATACCAATATTTCATAAGCTGCGGCACCCATTTCCTCTGTGAACCCTTCTAATCCTGTGCGGTAGTTTTGTCAAATTGTTTGTGTCATAATGTATTTGAGTCTATGAACTTGTGTATGCAACAAGATTGCAGCCTGTTCAGGTAGGTCGAAATACAGTTCCACAAATAATCAGTTTTGCCCAATGTAGACTATATATCATTTGTTTATCCTCTATTAAATATTTTAACTTTGCATAATGAAGTTCATTTCCACAATGCAGAGTTTACACACAAATTTCTAAGAAATATTATACAGAGTCTGTGAGCTCCATTGCAACAACACGCCAAAGAGTATCCGACACACTCCTCAATATCAACATTACTAACAGTTGCACACACACAGGCAAATTATGATACATTTTTGTTTATGAATGCTACACCCAGTTTTTGTAATATACTTCCTAAAAATCTTAGTTGATTATCAACCATTCAGTTTTATTCAAAGCCACTGTGCCAGAGATTCCTGCACAATTCTTGAAACTGCAATAAGTTATTTCTTTAGTGCATTGTATAAAGTTTTCCCTTTTTATAATAACTTGTTGAGTGGATATAAGTAACAGCATCTGCCACAGGGACTCCTTCCACAACTCAGAGTTCAGTGGTCCCAGCTGTACTCAAATTCACTGTATCCTATTTTATTAGGAATAATACACTGATTGCTTGTTTGTTAAACTCTCCAGAATCTTAAAAAGCTTTTATTTTATTTCATTTCAACGAAGATTAAGAATTTGTTTCTCGTTAACATTCCATTTGGCATGATGCGAAAATGTTGTGGTTCAAACATCTGCCCATTATGGCAAAAGAGCAATTCTACTAAATAATTGAACTGTTCATAATGTGATAAGCAAAATTAAGACACAGTGGACACATGTGAGCTAAGAAATTAGAGCACTAGAGGGGCCGCACAAACATGCACTGCAACATAGTGCTCAGAAGAGGGCAATATTACAATTGGCCCTGGTGTGCTTCATTTTCTAAAGTTCTATAAAAATATTCACTGCTGCATCCACTCTGCCAACAGGCCAACTTGTTCCACCTCCCGCCATAACTCTGAGTGCAAACACATGATGGAAAATATCAAGTAAATAAAAACAGGAGATTACAATATACAATTCTGATGAACTGAATTAATTTGTGCCATTTGAGTGTTGCAAACCAGCTCACGGATGGTTAAAGATGTCTATTTCTCTAAAGAGGAAGCGACCAAAACAAAGTGTAAAGGGACGTGTGAAAGCCAAACTGAACTCATACCTTTTTTTTTTTTTTTTAGATCGACACTACTTAAACCCCATGTAATGATGCAGGAGCGAGTCACCGTCTTTCACATACTGTGGGACGTGCTTCCCATGAAATCAGAGGGAATCGCAGCAACATACCAAACAATACTGACTAATTTAAAAAGAAGGCTAGTGTGACCTGTGGGAGGTACATATCACCAGTTATGCTGCGTGAAAAGATGGATGAACGATGGTAAGTGCGCAGGACGGTAGCCATCCTGTGCACTTACCTCATCCTGTGTACTTGCATTTTCTGGTCCATGTTTTTCACAGTGCGCTTTTCTTTTCCATGGATGTGACACCAGCTTGTACGCAAAAGCAAAACATGCTCTATTTCAATAGGTTGCAGCAAGTGACATCCCGCCAGCAAGTGCCACCAAATGCCCTGTACACAGAGACTGATGCATACCAAGCTGCCCAATCCCTAGCACTCTTTTCCCCTCAATAAAGTTCTTCAGTGCAATTATTATATGTTTCTTGTGTGCATCAATAAAAAATTCATGAGTGCTCAGTCCAGCTTCCTGTCCTCTTCTCTCTGTGAATGTGCTTTTGCCGCTGTACACAATATATTCACCTGTCCTAAAATCCGTTTTCCATGTAGACACGTTAGCAGTGCCAGCAAGTGGTCTGCACCAAGAGGGTCATCCATACGAGGCTTCCTAACCACTAGCCCTCTTTCACCCCAAAAAAATTATTCTTCAATGATATTCAAGTTTATGATGGCTATTTACAGTTTGAAGATTTAAAACAGCATCAATGAACAGCTTACCTTGAGTTCCAGAAGCAATTACACCTCATGGGCATCTCTGCAGCTGGTGCAAGAGGGAACTTGCTCCCCTCAATCATATCAGTATAGCACTGCACCAACCCCCACCCCCTCCCAAAGACACACCAGTGGAACTAGCACCCTCGCCCACACTTGATGTGATGCAACGGGTTTGTTTGTTTGAGTAGAAATCCTGCTGATGCCCATGATTACAGCGGCAACACTGATAAGTCACAGCAAGGTTTGCAGAATGGCCAGTTCTTTCGTGTCATTTTGAAGTAAAGAATGCAAATGACTGGACACAAAAAGTGAGCCAAACATGATCACAGACGAACAACTGAGTGCAGCGTCCTTGTGGACAAGGAAGCACACAGATCAAAAGGGGTACAGTCTGCTGCGACCAACCAGTCAAATGCCGGTTGGTGTTGCGACCTGTTGCACTGAGGTTGGCTGCTGCTGCGGCCATCCTTAGTGCCAGCTGGTCCCAGCACCTACTGGTCCCAGCTTGAGCTAAATAAATAAGTTAATGGAAATCTTGCTTCAATGAAGGTTATCGACAATTTCCTCTTGAAACCCATATAATGAACAATTTTTGCAACTGGCGGCACAACAAGAGTAGGTAAGTGCAATCAATGGTGGCGTTTAAGCACCGCTCTTAGAAACGGATGTGTAACGCACATCACGGAAGTACAGAAAACGTGACTAACTGCCTTAGAGAGAAATGTGCAAGTCCAACACCGCCCTTTTGAAGTGGCAGAAACAAGTTATCTCACCTCATTGGCTCATACCGAGAGCACCAGAGGAAACAAGCATTATGTTCTGTGAAATATTTGAATATTTTTTCTCGAATAATTAAGCCCCGAGGATCCTGGTTTGGCAAATGGGCACCCACTCCAGCACAGTATGCTGTTATTCCCTTAGACACTGGCGCTGTGCATTATCTAGGTGTTCCCCTTGACCTGTTTCAGAACAGCGACCCACATTGGTTGGAATATGGCGTCAAACTTCAAGCATCTAAGGCTTGGGGAGGAAGTGACCTATCCATCTTCGCAAGAGCAGCAGTCTGCAAAACTTTTCTGGCTGCCAAGTTAAATTGTGTTTGCCACCCAGCATTGCTGTGCCTTAGGGAAAAAACATTCGAAAAAATACTGAGGGGCCTGGTGAGGCCGTCATCA
>JABSTT010001839.1:0-145410 GCA_013339685.2 Hyalomma asiaticum
GGACACACCATTCAGAATAAGATTCAACAACCATCGGTCCCATGTGCGCTCACTACCTGGCCTTCCGCTCTCTAAACACATCAACTTGAAAGGTCACAGCTTTGAGGATGTCAGGGTCACACTACTGTAAAGTAACTTTCGGAGCGCCACAGAACGTGAGCAAAGGGAATCTTACTTTATATACAAATTTGGCACAATTAAGCATGGCATAAATGAACATCCTGGCGCTCTCTCGGTGTTACGATCGTTAGGAAGCGAACATTCGAATTCATAAATTTTGTATCCTCAATTACAAGATCGGCCATTCCCGCCAATTACATTACCTCATTCGACTTTTTTTCCTTTTTCTTTAAAAAAAGAAGAAAAAAAAGCTGTGGACGCCCGATGTTATCGGCCTAGCCCTGTTTGCATTACCCGTGCAGTGCAAGCCGACACACGCAAAGTGGCTCCGGAGATTGTAAGACAAGAGGGGACAATACGTCATTGTGCTGCACACAGAATTTGACTGCTTCAAAACCTCGTCTTTCTGTGCGGCTCTTTTCCTTCATGTCGCCCTTTCTTCTTCCTTGCCTACCTCACCCCGCCATGCGGTGGCGCCGAGTGCGTGTTACAAATGTGGCTGCAATCGGGAACACGAGCCCTGCGCCTTTCATGCCTGAATACGCCCCCGTTCTTCCCTCCTGGGGCGCGTTGCTGTGCAGCGGCACCACAAAGGCAATATCCAAACCACATAAGGTACGCCACTGAAAGTGTCGTTAGTTTCGCCAGATATAAGCCGGCGCCACGGTTTACAATGCCTAATTGATGGATTGCTCTTAATATGTCTACGGACTCGGACAGCACTGGCGCGGCGGGCGGCACTCGCCCTTCTCGCTGTCTCCCCCATTTCCTCCCCTTTCTCTTTTTCTTCTTTTCTCTTTTTTTGTTCCTTTCTTTTTCCTTCGCTCTCTCTCTCTGTGTGCGTGTGTGTGCGTGTGTGTGTGTGTGTGTGTGTGTGTGTGCGAGTTGCTTTTGCGTGACTTGCTCGTCTTTTGTTGCAGTGAAGATGCCAGCAATCTTTTTATTATTATTTTTATTTTTATTTTTATTATTTCCGTATATTTTCAACCCACTCATTCGCTTTCCCACCTTGTCCTTCTCTCTTACTACCAGGCAAATTGTGTAGATAAGGCATACTGGCCTATGGTTTACATGTCTTGAAAAATGTCGGGCTCCGACCGAAACGTTGACTTAATAAACCGTCGTTCTCTAGGAGGCGCATCGTCAATTCTGCTATATATATATATATATTATATATATATATATATATATATATATATATATACACACCAGCTATGCACGTTGTTGTTGTTTGTGGGGTTTTACGTCCCAAAACCAGTTCTGATTATGAGAGACGCCGTAGTGGAGGGCTCCGGAAATTTCGACCACCTGGGGTTCTTTAACGTGCACTGACATCGCACAGCACACGGGCCTCAACATTTCGCCTCCATCGAAATGCAGCCGCCGCGACGGGATTCGATCCCGCGACCCTCGGATCAGCAGCCGAGTACCTTAGCCACTAGACCACCGTGGCGGGTCCAGCTATGCATGGAACGCAGTGATATTGTTACCGGAATCTCAGTGATATTGTTACCGCAGTAATATTGTTACCGGCTGTGGACACCAGTTCGAAGAAAGGGCTTATGCCAAAAGTTTCTCTCCAAGTATTCAGGCCCATTTGTTATACTGAACTGCTTGAGTGATGTGACCTATGTCGTCGCCAAGGTCACGGCTAACAACCGCTGTTCCCGCAAGATGCAAGTTGTGCACATCGCGCGACTGAAGCCCTGCGATAGACGACGCATACTATGACTCGCTCGGCGAGCTTCGTCTGCGCCGGAGGAAAATGTAACGTAGCGCTGGAGGAGCGTGAAGGACGACGAAGAAGAGAGCGCGCGAGGTTTTTGAGGGATCGGCCGCTTCTGACCGCCCATGTTTTTGCTTCAATAATTACGTCTCTGGCAGGATCATTGCTTCTTGCCATGATGCTACACTCTGTAACATTCACCTCTCACCACGAGTGTTCAAGATGCAGAGATCATGCCATATTAATGTTATTGAATTCGAAAAATGCTTTTCGGAAAAGGAGGTTGTGTCAGTCCTGCCATTCTTGGGCTCACTGATAAGGAGGTGTACCTAATCTTGCAGTCATTTTGGTAGCACAGATAAAAACACAAACACCGACACAAGTAGAATAGACCGGCGCTAATGTCTGGTCTGCATAAGTTGTGATGAGCACATTGTTGTACTTAAGGCTATCCCCATTTCCATTTTCTGTGATCACTATGTTTTGCACATAGAAGTTGTAGCAGTTAACTGTGTACATAACAAAGCTTTCTGGAAAGAAATAAACGGTAGGCAGGGAGCGTGTCATATGTTCCATGCCCTGCTGTGCTATTGTCTTGTAACGAAATCAAAATTGTGTTTTATCAACATGCCTAGTGTTACTCTTACAAAAACAAAAAGCTACTACTGGTACGTGACCCTAACAACATCAATACCTAAAGGGGTCGTGAAACGTTTTCTGAAAATTTTGTAAAACGGGTGTTCTCGGATTCTTGACCATTCTATAATTTACACTCTTTCATTGGATCGTCTGGGTTTATTTAGAAACCGTATTTAGAAAAAATACGTATCGATTTCCCAGCGCACGTCCCCTCAACTCGGCAGCTCACGTCAGCTTAGTCGCCACCATGACGTGTGAGACTAGCGCCCCTTCGGAGGCATAGAAAACAAACTGTGCTCCAGCCTTTGCTTCCGAAGGTACCACACGGTATCCAAGTATTTTATTACTTTCTAGCTTTCATATAAATCTATTATTTTCGAGCGAACAAATTGTAACAATATGTTTACGCCTTCAGTAGCTAGAGTTAACATCACTGAAATGACACAGAAAAGCACCTATGCCACCAGATGGCAGTGTGGCCTGTCTGTTTCTGTAGCGCGAGAATTCTAGGATTTAAAATGCCATATTAAACGCACACTGAGTATTTTCCCTAACTATTTCTAAATCAGCATGTCCAATGCTTATTGGAGCAGTAAAAATTACTACCGGCGGGCAGCTCCGTATCTTTTGCATGACCCCTTTACATTTCCGACTCAGTCCGACTCAACAACGCAAGTGATTATCTTGAAATTCACAATTGGAAAATAGTTTATAGAGAATGAGGTAGGATGCCACGTCTAGGTAACTTGGCGAAATATGCAGGTGCTGATGCAACCCGCTTGATTTCTAAATAGAGGCTTCATACCTTAGAACCCTAAAAATATTAGCATGCCACCGGGCAGCCCAAATAGTGAACAAATCCACCAGAGGCACTTATGGTTTTGAGTACGTTTATTCTACCCAACATTATATACTCCATAAATTTTGCGATTTCTGAACCTAGAGGACACTCCTCTAAAAATGATACACTTTATCATTTGCTCGTTTTTAATCGCTACTTAGTCACTATGTCGAGTACCATTATTTTTGAACAAGCTATGACCAGTTCGCGCCAAAATATCAGTGACGCAGCTGCTCAAGTAGGTCGGCGATGTCTGACGCATTGTAACTTGTTAGTAAGTGACATAATGCACAGCTTTTTCACATGCGGTAAGCAAAGTCTCCTACTTGAACCGGTTATGCTGAAAAAAGAAAGACTTTATACATTTGCCTTGTGAATCCTACTAAAAGTTCAACGTTTTTGGCAAACCACCCATGTATCAGCGCAATTTCGAAATATAACGGCACTTGACAAAAGTACGACGATTATCCCCGAAAGAGAGCACTAGCAAAAGCCAATATCTCTCAAGTATCAACATCCTCAGTTTAATGAGTGCAGCTGTGAATTCCTAAATTACAGGTATTTTGGTAGAATTACCACGCTTAGATATTTCGTCAAAATTCTATCCGTAGAGGAAAAAAGCCGCTAGGGGGCCGTGAATTGCGGACGTGTTTCACATGGGCTCCTGATTTTTGTGCGTCTCATACCGGAACAAGGCCAGTGACGAACCAAGTTTTGCCCCGGTGCAACCGGCAAGACAAGAGGAATCGACCACCGCTAGGCTCTTTCAAGCGAGTGCTCCCTGTCTCACGATATTATACGTTATTTTCGACGAACGATTGCACCACGCTACGCCTAGCGCCTAGCCGGCTACACCGGCAGGAACGCCGCGCAGCACGTGCGCACGGCGCCTAAGCGCGCCTGTCCCCACAGCGCTCGCGCTCGCCGCTGCGAAGAGCCCTTAGGATGAGCCAAGAAGCAGGAGCAGCAAGGGGAATGCTAACGAGCCAAGGAGAAGAACAAGCAAATGCTAACCGACCCAACTGAAAAAAGCGACGCGGAGAAGACCTGGACAGAAGGATTGAAAACGAAAGCGCACGGATCACGAGGAACAAGAAGGGCAAGAAAGACGCTGCCAATGTAAAGGCACCGGTGAACAACGCATCCAAAGAGCAGGCGTCCACGCCATCGCTATCGCAGCAACACCGATGGACTAAGATGCCTCCCCTGCCACTCGACGACTTTAAGATCGTCTACCGCCGGCAAGCAGGTCTAGAACTCGCCAAATGGAACACCATCGCAGTCATGGACGCCATTGGCATAGCGAGTGGGCTACCGCAACAGCATTTCAACGACAAGGTACGCGTGCAAGTGCAAAGAATAGAACACTTGATCATCGCGAGCAACACTCGCGAAGAAGACGCAAAGAAGCTGGTCAGCATCAACACAATACAGCTTGGAGGAACTTTCTACAATGTAAACGGCAACATACGAACTCCGGACGACATCTCCAGAGGCATCGTAGATGGCATCATACCCGGAAATAGCACCGCAGAACTCATGGCAGGAATCCTTGCACTGCCAAGGTACACCGTTCTCACGCCTGAATGCTAGGTCAGTCAACCACGGCAGTCGTATTTGAAGGACCTCAAGTTCCATTCTACATCGTCTTGTAGAGCGTAGACTTCCGCTGCAAGCGATATCGCAGGTCGATGCAGTACTGCCGAACCTGTGGCAACACGGGACACCGCCAAGATATCTGCCCTAGGCCAATCCCCGATTTATCATATAAATGCGGCAAAGCCAGGCAAACCCAAGACCACGAATGCAAACCCACCTGCAGGATCTTGGAGAAGGGCATGAAACTGCTGGTAAAGAAGCAAGAAGCGACTGAAGCCAAGCCCACCGCCTTACCATATCAGGCAACAGCACCTGAACAGGCTCCAAGAAAGAGATTGCCAATGGAGCTCCTACATTGGTGATTTTCCGGAGCTGGGCACTTCTCAAGGCGCAGCAGATCGAAGTCAATAGTGCGACCTACCTCCCACCCTCGCACGCGTTCGCGTTCGGTCAAACGCTGTGACATCCGGATTGAGTGGAAACAACAGCTCAGCCTCCTCGTCGGTAGAAGCCACAGCCATTGAGGCCCTCAAAAACAGACTGCAAAACGAGCAAGATCTCGTAGAAAAGTTACTTCAGAATCAGCAGTGCCAACAGGAGCTCACTGATGTTTGCTACGAAAATACACGGAACAAGAAGAACTCACCGACACAGTCCACCAAAAATGTCGGGAGCTCGGAAACACCAGGACACAGCTGGGAGTGACACTGACCAAGGCGGACACCGAAGCCAGTGTAATGCAAGATGCATGACATTTAAGGAAGCTTTCATGCAGAGCATTCAAGCCACACTGGAAAATATCGTTCAATCAGAAGTAGAAAAAACGGCCGCTACTTTGAACACAATATCGTCACACAACGCCAAAATTGAAGCGATTGCAGCGCAACTTAACAATTTTATTGTGCACGTGAACAACATATATATCACCAAGACACACTTCGAAAACTTCACCAATCCGCTCCGGTTACTTGATAAAGGTGAAGGCTGACAGCGACAACGCCGCTCGTTCCGTTTCACCCACTCGGGCTCGACGACCTGAAATTGAATTGGCGCATGATGGCAGCCCCTAACCACAAGCAGAATCAGCTTTCAACTTTACGCATATGGCAATAGAACTGTCGCTCACACCCTCGTCGACACTACAACTTACAAGAATTCGTAAAGTCTCATCAATAGGACATTATTGCACTAGAGGAAACCGACACGCAGAACGTCCAACTGCAAGGATACACCACTTACGCACAAACCAAAGAACTGCCATATTGTTCAAGAAATCCCTGAAGGCCCAAAAACATGAATTCCGAAACACCCAGACAGGACACACCTTAGTCGAGGTTCTGCCGGAACGAAAGACTCAAAAAAGTTTATTCGTTGTGAACTTGTACAGCCCACCTCGAGACCAGCGACGGATTTCTATCGCCTTATACACGACATCAAAAAGCTCACGAATGGTCACCAAGTCGTACTAGTTGGAGACTTCAACGGCTCGCACACGGCATGGGGATATCAGAACACCAAGGGGAAGGGCGGTAGGGTGCACGACACCGCCCAGCACCACGGACTCACTCTCTGCAATGACCTACAAAACACAAGAATCGGGAACATTGTCTCTCGGGACACAAATCCTGATCTCACCTTCACGACGGGCGTCACATGGGCAGAGTGGAGTGTCCTCCCTGACACCTTGGTATGACCACCATATTCTTCAAGCACATGTTGCCCCCATTCGCAGAAAGACAAAAAAGGCAATAGCGCGGCTAACGGAATGGAAATCATTTATGGACGATCCCTACGTCGACAAATCATTTAGGGACAATCCTGGCGTCGACAGCACCATAACTGACATCGACCAGTCGTTCAGGAATATACTGGACATAGCAGAACGCCACAACAAGAACATTAACCTCGATGCCCATACGCCTGCAGTTGACGCGAATCTCCTCCACCTCTGGGAGGCCTGAAGAGGCCTGCTCAAATTGTGGAAGCAGTAGAAGCTCAACAATAAGCTACAACAACGCATTCCTCTCCTCACCGAGCAAGCTGAAGATTATGCGGACCAATTTTCAAGGCAAAATTGTCATGAATTCTGTGACAGTCTGCAAGGGACATTGAGCAACAAGAAGATCTGGCACCTCCTACGCGGCCTCCTCGTCACGGAACCTACCAAAGCGGTACTGAAGCGACATCTTCACAGAGCCAATCACAACCATTCCGGATCGGAGGAACACCTCCTGCAGGAGTCACAAAGAACTTTGTGGAAGTGTAGCCTTTCCTATGTCAAAACACCCTGAGGAATATGCTGTAACGCCGAACCCAGAGCTCGAACGGTCCTTGACGCAGGCTGAACTCTGCGCAGCCCTGTCCAAGCTTGTTAGAAATACTAGCCCCGGCAAAGACCGGGTTACCAACAAGCACCTCCGCAACCTATTGCAGAAGGCCGCCACTACTGTTCTCAAGTATTTCAATGACTGTTGGTAGAAATGAGAACTGCCAGCATTATGGAAACACTCAGAGATCACGATGATACCAAAACCTAACAAAGCTCCTGGAGTCGAAAATCTACGTCCGATCTCGCTTACTTCGTCTGTGGGAAAGCTGTTCGAACACATGGTGCACGATCGCTTGAGTCTGTACCTCCAAGATGACAGACACCTGCTGCCGGACACAATGTTTGGCTGGAGGCAGCATCTTTCCACTCACGACGTCCTCTTACTATTGAAAGAAGATGTCCTCGATCGCCTGACTAATCGAAACAAATATTGCATACTGGCGATCGACGTCAAAGAGGCCTTTGACAACGTCAGTCACAACGCTATCCCTAAAGACCTCGAGGCCACCGGATGCGGCTAAAGTCTATGCGTACGTCCGAAACTATCTGACGGTCGTACAGCAACTGTATACATCTGCAGTATCCGCAGCCAAACCTTCAAACTTCCCAACAGGGGCACACCACAAGGGTCAGTAATCTCACTGCTCCTTTTCAAAGTGGCTATGCTCAATCTACCAAAACTTCTAGATAGTATACCAGATCTGCGGCACGCTATCTAGGCTGACGATATTACGATCTGGACCACTCCTTCTAACACTGGAAAGCAAGAAAGCTGCCTACAAGATGCTGTTGAAACAACCGAACGGTATCTACAAAAAGCCGCCCTCCGCTGCGCTCCAGAGAAGAGCGAGCACCTCGTTTTGAAAGCAAGAACGAGAGGCAAACCACCTAGCTACGAAGAGCCCGATCCGAATATTAATGTCAACGGGATGTCAATTCCAAAAATCGACAGTCTGCGAATACTCGGACTTGACATTCACAAGGATGGATCGGGAGCAGCAGCCCTACCGAAACTCCAGCGGACGCTTTCACAACTCACGCACCTTGTCAAGCGGATAGCAAACCAAAGCCATGGGCTCAAGCAGGAAGACACGCTAAGAATAATGAAAGCACTGCTCACCAGCCGCGTAACATACTGTACACCTTCCTGGCTTTACAATCCACTGAAATAGAAAACTTCACGTCACGATAAGGAACGCAACTAAATTCGCCATGGAATTTTCCTACATGGCTTCTACAACGCGTCTGCTTAAGATCGGCTTCCACACACGTGGCAAGAGCTTGCAGAAGCGCATAAAAACAGCCAACGGGAACGACTAAAGCTCGCGCCCACAGGAAGATCGGTACTCCGATACCTCAATTATAGCGCAACGTACATCGTCCACATGGACCATAAAAAAGCGCCTCTCGCTAGACGTTAGGGATTCCCTCTGCATCGCACGCATTCCAAGCCACATGCATTCCATATACCACAAGAGTAGAAAACACGCTAGAGCCGTCTCCGTCAAACAAAAATTCAAGGAAGACCCCGATGCCCGAAGTATCCGCATCAAAACGCGTACGCTCTCAGCGTCGTCGACTGCCGAGGCAGGGAGTTAGCGACGGCCACAACGAAAGCACGCAACCCAGAAACTACGGAAGAAGCAGCGATCGCTCTCGCCACCACTACATGTACGAATGCAGCGGACATTTTCATCGACTCTCAAGCTACCTGCAGATATTACTCAAGAGGTCGCATCTCAGCCATGCACTCAACATCCTAAAGCGAAGGAGCACTCCGCTCCCGAGCACCTGCATGACGTGGGTACCAGGACACGAGGGAGGGCAACGAAGCGGCTCACGCTGCTTCCCGCGAGCCGGGCTACTCTTGTTCCATGTGATACCCAATTTTCGGAAGTAGAAACGGAGGCGGTACCCATAATCTATTCGGCTATCTTACAGCACTACCGACTCGAGCGCCTGTGTACGCTCCACCTCACCCAAAACTGTCAAGAGAAGAAAGCACTTTATTAAGACGCCTGCAAACGAACACTTACTCATGGTACGCTAATGCACCGCTTACACCCAACGCTTTACAGCTACCTCTTTCCACTCTGGAGCATCTGCTTTTGGAGTGCTGTTGCTATGTTTACTGCGAAATGCACCGCATACACACGCGGACCAAGCACCACTAGCATCAGAAGACCACTTATTCGAAACGTGGGCTGTCAAGCTCGCGCTCATGCACCTGGACGACTAGCCAGAACTTGTCGCCAGGGCCAAGAGGGCAGTTGAAGCCAGAGGGTTCCTGGACCAAGGAGTCCTCCCACCTTCGGGTGGCACCGGGCATCACTCGGAGGGCCGTTTCAGAATAAATACGTAGACAAGTGGAGCAAAATAGTAGTGTACGAGTAGTTCACGTGCTGAATATATATAATTTTTGTCCGAAGTGCGCTCAAAGGCCAGAGGTCGCTAAACCGCCAGAAAAGTGCACTCAATAGAGCGATTTTATAGGTTCTAAGGGAACGAACTTTTTGTTTTCTTCTCTTTTTCAAAACTCATTTCAGAATCCTTGTTTCGAGTGCAAAACCTCATGATGAATTTAATCAAAAGTGATAACCACAGTTCACCCAGTAGTTCTATTCTGTGTAAAGGCAATATATTAGAAGTGAAAAGTCCTACGAAAGCCGAGGTATTGTGAGGTTTAAACGGGATCCGCGGCTAGTGGATCAGGCAAATACGCGGTCACCGCCCGATGCACGAAGCGAGAAAGGAAGGGGGAGGACGAACACTGTTAGAGGAAAACAATAGCTCATTAACCGCACTACATAAACCGTCAGCGCGGTCTTCAAACACCGCGCTACAGAGTGCCGTGATGCGCATAGAGGAAGGCGCAGCCGCCGCTTCGCTCAAATCAGCCGCCACCCAGAGCCGCGCATGCGCAATACACAGTCGACTCAAAAACACTAAAATAAAGCGTACCAATAGAAGAACATGCGCTGTATTCTCACAAAACGTTACTTCCTGTGTACTGGAGGAAAAGAAAAAGAGCCAGGCCTGCGCGGAACCGCAGGACAGTGGCAGCGTAAGCTGGAGGAGCTACCTTCTTAGAGGCCACTTTAAACGCTTGAGGAAACTAGTGCAAGTAGAAGTGGTAGGTATCCCTTGCGCCATAACATCATTTTGCCAAGTAGGGAAGTACCCACTACGCCATAATTACCAGTGCCTCCATAATGGGTTCGGAGTTACAAAGCATGCAGCCCTGTGTTCTTTCAAATGATTCCTCGAACTCGTTATGCAATCCATTTTCGACGTCGTGTAGTGGCGTATTACTATTTTTCTACGTAACATTACGTTTGTTAATGCGATTCCTCGGCAGACGTTGTAGCTGTTTAGGTCTTTAAGCGATGATTTTTCAACCACAGGCGTATCTCAGTGGTAGAATGCTCGACTGCCACGCAGAGAGTGCGGGTTCGAATCCAGGCAGAGGACAAGTTGGAAAATACTCCTCGGTCCTGGTCATTTTTTCTAAAATTTGCAGCGATAATGGTTACGGACACCGGCGGCGGCGGACAACTACGGCGCAAAAACGACCCTTGTTGGAATCTCAGTTTATGCTGTACTTACCAGAGTAGTTATCACGCCTTTGACAGCGATGGTCCATCGATGGTCGCTCACTCGCATAGTTCATGGCGGCGCGTATCAGTTCGGTGGGTTCGCCACGATGTTTACGGAAGCAGCAGATTCCCGTCATAAGCGATGCACACAGCGGTGCACACAGCGATAGGCGATAGGCGATGCACACAGCGGAAGAAACACTTCACTTGCAAGAAAATTGTAGCTTGAACTTCTTGAGAGCCCCAATGGTCCCAACAAGTGAGCACTAACGGCCGATAAGCATTCTAAGCAACATTAACCGCGCTGTTGTGGCCGTATAAATGTACGATGCTCTTACTTACCCGAAATCGCGAATTTTCACTTAATATAATAATAATAACAATAATAAAGCCACCAAGAATACCAAAGTAAATTTTTTCCAAGTTCTTGTTCGAACGTGAAAACGGCAATATTGCAGATCACAGAGGCGCAATGGGCGCGAAAATGTCCTCCGCCCTTCGGAGGACATTTTCCAAAATCTCCTCCGCCCTACGCCGCTCTGCATCTCCGATTCGCCCTATCTCCCGCCTCGCCGACCAACACTCGGAAAACTAAGGATTGAAGTTCTTGGAGGGAAAACTGCATCCTATCAATCATTGGAAACACCTCCTGGACGAGCTTTTAAACAAACAAGCTATAACCATGCTGACATTGCAGCCCAGGCGATTATGTTCTCTTTGCTGTGACCTAAATTAGTAGCGATGGTGTGCATCGCCGCAGCCGGGGTCTGTAACCGCGATCGCTCATAACGAAAAACCAAAAAAGAAAGTTTCCATGGCTGCTTGGACCTAGCTCAATAGGATCTATTAGCGGCATGCACCTCTTACTCTCACCTTATGGCTGGGCAGTTTACATTCTCAGCCACGGCTTAGCCGCGGCCAATACTTTAATTGATATAGACGAAGAAAAAGGAGGAGGAGGGGCGTGATGAAAACAAAAACATCAGAGACTATGAAGTAGTGATATAAGACAGCGAGGAAGCAAAAGAGCGGACAACAAACAGAAGAAGCAGAAGAGGAAGCAGGGAGAAAGACTATGGAAGAGGAAGAAGAGGGGGAAGAGAAGCAGAATTGGAGGATGACTGAAATAAAATAACAAGAGAGAATGCAGCAAAATCAAGCATGCGCTGCCAACGTGCTGTGTCTTCTGCACAGGCCTTAGAGTTTTGCAGAACTACATGTCTAGTGTAATTAGGTTACTCACTTAGGTTAAAGGAAAGGAGATGAGATATAGTTGCGTTGTAGGTGCAACGTCTGCATGCGACCATTTGGTATAGAGGTCACGGCTGGGTGTCCTCACAAACAAAACGAAATACCATAATGTTTCTGTTCTCAGCGGACACGCTCCTAGAATAATATTGCCAAAATAAGAATCGAAAGAACTGATAAATCGCAAAAATAACAACAATCAACAATAACAACAAAAGTAACCTTTTATCAACAAAGTTTGAATGATTGATAAACCAGGGCAGGAAATTTAGGCCAGGAATTAAGGCGCGTACAACATGAAGCTTCCAGCCAAGCATATGCTGTTTCAGTGCTGGTGAGTTTTGAGATCCCTCACGTACTTTGTACTATTCAAGATTTTCATAATACGTTCAGCTGCTTATAGTTTGGGACAACGCTACAAAAACACTCGTGCTCTGAGGAACAATTACCATAGCTTTTAAAGCTCTGTGAAACCAAGTTATAGCCTGCTTGTTAGGCTTCTGTGCCCATTTAAATGTGGAGAAGGAAGTACGGAACCTGGCGGGAGGGACACATATAACGGGATTATAATGGGACATATAATCGCGCCAAGGTGTGTCATTACTCGAGCATTGTCCCCAAATACCACCACGCTCGATGTGACATATTTTTATCTAGGACGTTTCAATGACTTTTCAATATCTACATTAAACATTTTATCAGCAATTTTCGAGACTTCAGTCCACAACATGCTAACAATAAAGCATCATTTTATCAACGATGCTTCTCAACGTCTCTTCAAGAATTTTATGGTTGTTGATAAAACGTTGATAAGCGCACCACCTTCAAGATAAGTACTCATAGCTGTCTTTTGCCCTAGATTTCCGTAACCGGACATCCTACCACTGTTTGACGCACGTTCAGCATTCGCAAGCGTCACGTAACGCCATATAAAATATGCAAAGAGCGCGCATATATATATATTGTAAACGCCGTTAACGTACTTCATTCACATCTGTTCTGCTTGTCTAGTCCGGTCTTCCTCGGTATATGAATGTGGTGGAGGCGCTTCAAGATCCCGACTTCTTCCTGCGTTTGTGAGCTCCCTGGAGCTACGTTCCAGTCGCCGTCTGCGCCCGGCCACCCCTGCAGCTTTGGATACATCGTACCCTCACCCTTCCGCTAACCCTAATGCTGTCACAGTGGCGGCATCGGCTCCATCACCTGCGTCCATCATCACAAGCACTCAACGGGACCCTCCTCTCTTTGAAGGCCTGCGCGGTGATGACGTCGACGACTGGCTTGATCATTCCAGCCGCGTGAGTTGAGTCGACCGGTAGGCAGACACCCAGATGTTGACCAACGTCGTATTTTATCTGACCAGCCTTGCCAAGAGGGAGATTTCAATCATGGACCTGAAATCTGCGATTGGTCCGTCTTTACCACCATGTTGCGATAAAGCTTCGCCTCCTCATCTGGCCGTTATGAGGTCGCGAAGCAGGAACTGACAGTACGTGTCCAACTTCTGCAAGAGTCGTACACCTCGTGCATCGGGGATGTCTTGGCTCTGTGCCGCCGTACGAACAGTGAGATGACAGAAACCGAACGCGTTCGACACAACCTAAAAGGAACTGGCAAATTCTGTCAAAACCTGGAGGAGTTGCAGTCCGTCCGCGTGCAACAAGACAATGACCTGCGCCTTTCTTAACTGTTCTGATTTGCGGGCTCTCATCAGCAGCATCATCTGCGAAGAGCTCCAAGAACAAGAGCAGAGGCGATCCGAGGTAGCTTCCACCCCATACACACCGTTCAATCTGCGCAACCTTGTCAAAGAGGAGTCGGCAGCCATGACCACGCCGACGGCATCTGTCGCTCAAGCACCAGCCCTGCTGGCTACATACGCCGACGTTGCTGCTATCCCATCCTCTGCAGTCACATCTGAGTCTCCCGAGCTTACCAGCAGTAATTTGGCTTCTGTCAGCGCCAGAGCACCAGCTTCGCCTCCTATCCTCATTGGTGCCCACCCCGTCCGGTTTACCTTTACTGCGGTATGTGCGTCCACATCTCGCGTCACTGCCGTCCCCACGAACAGGACAAAAGAAGCGCCCATGCAGAGTGCGAGCGAGACCGCATTCGTAGGCATATTCCTCACTACCTAGATCCGTACCCGTTCAGGCAATACAACTCTCCGTCTCCGCCGACGTCCCTACGCCCACCTCCGGGATCCCATTCAGCCAGACGGCGTTCTCCTCCGCCCTACGCCGCTCTGCATCTCCGATTCGCCCTATCTCCCGCCTCGCCGACCAACACTCGGAAAACTAAGGATTGAAGTTCTTGGAGGGAAAACTGCATCCTATCAATCATTGGAAACACCTCCTGGACGTCCCGCCAACATGCTGCCTGTAATTGTTGAAGGTATTCCTGTGGAAGGGCTTGTCGACACTGGTGCCGCTGTTTCTGTGGTTCGTCGTGATTTCTGCGCGCGGCTCCGCAAAGTCAGAACGCCTTATCTTGGACCTGTGTTGCGCGGCACTAATAGCGTACTCATTCTCCCTGACAGAAAATCTAGCGTCTTAATAGAATGTATCCGTCAACACATTGAGACGATTGTGCTATCCACGTGTACTTGTGGCCTTATTCTAGGCTGGGACATTTTGGAGTCTGCATCTGCTGTGATCTCGCATAGAGAGACAGTCGTCCACATCACAGGTACAGCTGATTCACTTATTTCGGAGTCCCCATCCGGAACACTAACTTGACTGCCGATACTGATTACGTCCTTCGCCTCGTCTGAAACACGTAATAGCTGTCACGTCCAGCCAGATAGTGGATGGTGATGTCTTAGTTGCCCCTTCTCGCTCCACCCCGCGAGGCATTCCAGTCGCCTCCGGCCTCGTGGCTTTTTTATGTGGCCGAGTTTGCTGCCCGCCAGCTACCCAACCCCGGATGCTGTGCTGATGCCTAAGGGGATGACTGTGGCGACCTTCACCGACCCTGCACTGATCTGTCCTAGCGCTTTGCCCTTCTTCATCCTCAGCCCCAGCCACAAATTCACGTTCTTTTCTCTGCGAGCAGTAATCGGCCGTGACCTAACAGCTGCCCAATCCGACGCGCTCATGGCCGTTTTGGATAGGCACAAATCCTCTTTCGCTACTTATGCCAACGCTTTTGGCCAGACACCTGTGGCTGCACACAGCATTGAAATTGATGGTTCCCGCACAATACGGCATCGACCATACTGAGTTTGACAGTCGGAGCGGGAGGTTATTGAAGAACAAGTTCATGACACGCTAGCACGAAATATTATCCGGCCTCATCTAGTCCTGGGCGTCCTTCGTCGTCTTCGTCAAGAACAAAGATGACTCTGTTCGCTTTTGCGTAGATTACCGAGTTCTGAATAAGATCACACGCAAGGATGCATATCCCATGCCTCGCATTGATGATGCCTTGGACACACTACAGGGAGCGAAGTATTTTTCGAGCCTTCATCTTATGTCACGATATCGGCGAATTCCCATAAATGAGGCTGACAGGGAAAAAAACCGGTTTTTGCCACGCCGCACGCACATTACGAATTTAAAGTAATGCCATTTGGTCTCTGCAATGCTCCAGCCACCTCTGAACGCATTATAGACACTGTTATTCGCGGCCTAAAATAGAAGACCTATCTCTGCTATCTCGGCGTGGCGTCTTACTTTCGGCGTTTTATACGCAATTTTGGAGTAATAGCGGCTCCATTACATAAGCTTCTGGTCATGGCGCCTCTTTTGCATGGTCCGAAGCCGGCGAGTCGGCATTTTTAATCTCTTAGGCGACACGTCACTTTGCGACCCGTGCTTCGACGAGAGAGCACCCACCGTCCTTCACACTGACGCAAGTGCATAATGCATAGGGGCACTACTTCTGCAACACGATGTCGCTTCTAAGGAGCAGGTTGTGGCGTACGCCAGCCGCACCCTGTCTCCGGCTGAGCGGAACTACACCATCACGGAGCAGAAGTGCCTGAATATTGTGTAGTCAATCCACAAATTTATCCCTTACCTCTAAGGTCACCACTTCACCATCATCTCCGACCACCGTGCTCTGTGTTGGCTGTCATCGATTATGAACATGTCCGGACGCTTGGGCCGATGGGTCCTGCGCTTGCAAATCTGGCGCATTTTCCCGCCAAATTTGCACGCGATGTTAGTACGCATGGGATGCTAATACGTATTTATATATGTATTATGTTACGTGAAATTACATGTATGCACTGTCACATTTCGACACTTTTTTCGCGTTCAGAACCGTGTTCGCGGCATTTTCTGTGCGTAATGTATTGCTAAAATGTTCAGTGTGCAATATTCATATGTTACCCACTCCTGCTTATTGCTTCATTTTGAAGCCAGCAAGGACCCTGTAAATAAATAAATAAATAAATAAATGCCATCATGATGCAGACACCTTGTCTCGCTGCCCAATTTCACTCTTGTGTTACTCGATACAACCAGTGTTCTCTGTCTCGTTCCAACACACAGCCTTCACACGAGCCCTTGTTACGAGGCAATTGAGGCGGTTTTTAACACAAGAGTGTTTTATGCCGGGGTCCACCAAGAAATCTGTGACCTACTCCAATATGGAAGCAGATGTCTGAAAAATGAACAAGCCTTTCAGACTGAAAAAGTACCACCTGCTGGGATTCGAAACCACAACCAACCAGGGTGCAGAAGTAGGAGCAGCCACCACCACACATGCCATACGGAGGAAAAGACGGGCCTTATATGTTTACTGGACCGCTTTACAATTTGCGTCGAATTAATGTCCGCTTAAAGCAAACGTATTTAGCAAGCAAAGTTGCCTTTAAATTACAATCGCCTCCCTTCACGGCACTCTTGGTTCTCACCGGTGGTACCAGCCACCTAGGAACGATGGAGTGAAGTCGCAAATTGTCGCGTTAATGTGCGCGCCGGCAGTTAGCGTTTCAGTAGTTTCGACACTTCTATCGCCGCGCATGCTTCGGCATCCTGCCGACGCGTTGCTTCAGCCACGGCCACTACATAATTTGTCTTGTGTGGCGTATATGATAGCCATTGCGTTTGACGCCCTTTACTCCAGGAATGCAGATAGGGCAGTCCACAATCAAATGATGCGCCTTTCGCTCAGCGAAGCGTGCGTTCACCAAAACGATCCGCTGAGCAACATTTCGGTTTTGCTTGCAAGCTTTCACCGTTTGCGAACGCTCTTGGTTACTGGCAAGTTGCGCAGCGCGTTGGCGCGTTCAATGCAGTATATCCGGAGAAATGTGAGTCGTTCGAGAGCTTTCGCTTGTGTGCAACTGTCGAGAATTCCTATACAGTGTCGAGGTGCCGCTGATGTGCACATGCATTGGCTTCACATGTGCAAAGTACCTAATCCATATCCCGCCCCACGATTTGCAAGACTGCCGCTTATTTTGCGAAGACAGGTTTCACTTTCGTGTTGTACCGATTCCTATGACAGAGGATCAACGACATTTTTTCACCATGTTCTGATATCAATGTTTCCAACTGTACTGATAGTCCTGTAACCGCAAGGGTGGTTCAGTTTGCTCAGAAACGTACCAATAATTTTGAATAAGCAACTGAAAATCATCTTCCAACCGAAACCGAAACGCGTAGATGCTTCGTGGAGCGTGCGCGGTGACGTCACAACCTTTCCGTCACCAGAAGTATGGAACTGGCGCCGAAGAAATGCCAGTGGCGAGGTCATATCACGATATATTGAGTTATGCCAGCTTTTATGATCTTGTCAGCGACGATTTCAACACTGAAGTATCGCCTTTTCGCTTTTGAAGGCCCACTGGCTGGGGGTAGGCAGCACGGGGTTCATGACGTCAAAAACACAGGATGGCTCGCATGAGAATTCGCTAAAAAATTTTGAAAACTCTTTTAACAGAAAAATAAATGAGTTACATCCGCCTGACTTGGCATATATTATTATAGTACCGTCGAGAATATATACTGGAAATTTTATTCAGATCAGTGGTCACTGAAAAATCAGCGGAGTTGCCCTTTCA
The DNA here is from genome assembly GCA_013339685.2 of Hyalomma asiaticum. Taxonomy (NCBI): domain Eukaryota; kingdom Metazoa; phylum Arthropoda; class Arachnida; order Ixodida; family Ixodidae; genus Hyalomma; species Hyalomma asiaticum. The sequence goes on from JABSTT010001839.1 coordinate 18,112, forward strand.
ACGTGCACTGCACGCGTTTGCATGTGGAAACTTTTAACGCTTGTAGGTGGAAGTCGTAGGTAGGGTCGTTGCTAGTTGCATCGAAAAACACTTCACAAACGGCTGTTGTCCCCGCGTCTTTCCGGCTCCGATTTCAGTTCGCTTCAGAAATCCCGCCGCTGCCACTAAGTAGCGAGGCCGGCAGTCGGGTGAACAACTTTATTGCTGTTTAGTTAGTGATATACATAGAGAAGAAGCGTGACGTAACATGTCATGTGATTACGGTGTTAGGTGACGGCTGCGCACCCAACCGCGCTACACTACTGTTGAACACTTATAGATCATCTTCGAGGCATCTCTCAACCGCCAAATAGCCGTTTACCGCCGCCAGCTCCGACGTTTTCGTCTTCAAGATGGTGTGCTATGCCGCCATATTTACCATACCACGGGCAATAGGTGGGTCCCCGTACTACCTCGCCGTCTTCCCCTTCGAGTTTTAGAGGCCTTTCACGGCGACGTTGCGGCCGGTTACTTGAGCTTTTCTCAAGACCTACGACCGTATCAAGACCCGTTACTTCTGGCCTCGTTTGGCCAAAACAGTTACCAAATGCATCGCGTCCTGCAACTCGTGTCAGCACCGCAAACGCTCCACATCTCCTCCTTCCGGTTTCCTCCAACCTCTTGCCTGCCCAACTACACTTTAGAATTCGTCGGGGTTGATTTATAGCGTCTACTGCCCTTAAAGGGGTCCTGAACCACCGCTCGGGCTTGGTTTTGAAAACGGCTGGTGTGTATTGAATGCCTCTCAGAAATTCACAGCCAAAAGATTTTTCAAAACGGTTTGTTAGGAGCGAAGATATTGCGACCGGAAAACTTCCATTTCCAGTCCTGTTTTCAACTCCGCGGATAGAGGGTACAGAGCTCCTTAGGGCGGTGTCGAAGGAGGGTGCCCCGCGCCACCGCTTTACGGTCACCAGACTATCAGCGACGTGTCAGTGGCTGACGAAAAGCGCGCGACTACCGGGGCTGTTTCTTTCGCAGCGCGCTTGTGGCCGCCTGCTCACTTCGCGCAGGCGGCCGCGTGCCCTCGCGATCACCGCATTCTTTTTTGTTTTCGATCCTCCGAGCTTTGTTTTCGTTCATCACATACGTTTAGGCTCGCAGGTGTGAGCGTTTACTTTGTCAGTGCGCTGCGTGTCGTCCGATATTGCGCATAACGCGGCGTCAGGACAAACAGCGCAACTGCCAACGCTGCTCCACCCTTGTCCTGCATAACCCCAAGTTAGTTAATTGTTGATTAGTGATTGTAGACAGGATAATCATGCTGCCGGGCTCGAACGTGACTACTATGGACTCGGAAGACCTTCACAGACTCGGACCTTTGCCGACAGGTTAAAGTGGAATAAGGTGCGTTGACATGCGGTAAGATGGATGGATTAATTTAATGTGTGAATACACTAGTTCAATTTTAACAGTCAAGCTGTTTAAGCTATTGGTGAAACTGGCAAATCTGCCGAAAACTCCGCTAAGTTATGTAATGCTAGCATAACACTACCACGCTGTACTAAAGACAAAGCTCCGTAGGACGAGTTAGGTAAGGGTAAGTCTCATTCAATGGAGCCTAATTAAGATTCCTAGGACTAGTTAGGTAAGGCTAAGTCTTATTCAAGAGAGCCTAATTAGGAATAATTAATTGACGCCTAGTTCAGACAGGACTAATCCAAGTAAGCCAAACCAAGCCAAACTGAACTAATTCAACCTGAATTGAGCTATGACAAGTAAGTCACACCTGATTAAGCGGATACTAATGATTTATAATTAATTAAGCCACGATACTAATAAACCATGTCTAATTAAGGTAAATCTAATTATGCGAAGCCTAATTTAGCTGATATGAACAAATCTAGTGTAAGCAAGCTTCTAATCAGACCTTGCTTAATTATATAGTACTAATTAAATAGCGCATAGCTAGGTTATTACTAGTTGAGTCAAACCTAAGCTAGCACTTATTAATCAAAGGTAAATTATGCTAAGACTTCAAGGTCAAGCCTCATTAAGTTGAGACTAAACATTTCAGGACTAATTAGGCTAACACTGATTAAATCAGGCCTATTTCAGGTAGTATTCATCAAGCGATGTCTAATTAAGATAATATGTCAAAGAACAGCGTAACTAGGCCTGTACTAATTAGGCCATGGATAATTAAGATATGACTAATTACCCCAAGCATAATTATATCATGAGTAATGAAGACCAGCGTATTAAACAATGTATCATTAGGTATAAGTTAAGTAGACCGAGTCTAATTAGTGCAGCACCAATTACGTCCTGGCTAATGAAGTTAACACTAAGTCAAGTCTCAATAAGCTCAGATTATTAAGTTACGCCAAATTAAGCCAAACATTACAGATGTAATGATTTCATTCGAAACTATTTACCTTTAGTCAACCCCACTCTGCTGTAATCCTTAATTCACCCTAATCTAAGTCCTAGAGCGTAATCCGCTCTATAATATGCCATATGGCATCTTAATGCAGCCTCCGTCTGTCTTAATTCCACCCTAATGCACCTTAATGAGCTCTAATTCCTGAAGTACACCGTAATCAGACCTCGTCCTTTAATCTACCTTGTAGAAGAAATATTTTTGTGTTCGACTCCAGCCATGTTATTGAGTACGAGTACTAAAAGGTGGCGCATTGGAGTACCATAGGGAATAAAGCCCATCTACAATCACTGATGAATTAAAGTTTGGATTAATTTGTGATGTATTACGGGCTGCAGGCATGCATTTGTTGGCTTCTGGGAAAACTATAATTTATGGTGGCTTTTGCACCGCACCGTTCGCGTCCACGCCGAGGTAGTTTACCGACGCCTTCCAATGGCATCTATGAGGCTTGCGCATTAACAAATTATTTTTACATATTCCAGCAACTATTTTGCCTATAGAGGTGCTCACAACGCAAGGAAAAGCGAGCGCACGGCACGCACGGCACGCACGCGCTTACGGTTTTAAAAAAGGCGCGCTGCGAAGGGCCCGCACACAGCCGAGGCGGGCGTGTCTGCCATCGGCCAATAGCAGCGACGCTCCTTATTAATGCTCTATGACGAAATAGAGCATATTCAAAGAGCGTGAGGAGAAGCCGCTTTTTGAGTTGAGGGCTCCTGAAGAAGTGGAAGCTTTGTGCTCCGCTTGTGAACGCTACGCTTCGTGGATGACTACAGCATTTGGCTGAGATGTTCGTTGCAGCATAGGCAAGCCGTAGAATATGTTTTTTCACCAAGCCCGGAGGGTGGTTCAGGACCCCTTTAACACCTTCCAGGCACCCTGGATGGTCACTGCGGTTGACGATTTAACAGGTACCCGGGGGCTGCACCTGTTCCATCTGGGGCCGCTTCTGAGATTGCTGACTACTTTTCGCAGTCAATCGTCTTGCGATACAAAACACCCCGCTCCCTTTTGAGTGAGCGTGGCAAAACCTTTATTTCCCATATCCACTAGAAAGTCTTGCGGGCGAATGATACCAAGCATAAAGCGACTTACACATATCACCCTCAAATCACAGCCTCACTGAAGGCTTCCACCGAACGTTATCTGACACGATTTTGATGTATATACGCCCTGACCACATCAACTTGGATAATGTTTACCGTTCGTACCTTCACATTTAATGCTGCGATACAACGAACCACTGGCTACAGCCATTTCTGCCGTGTCTATGGACGCACTACCTTCCCCGTTTTTGATAGAGAATTCTTTTCCTCTCCTGCCCCGCCCAATGAATCACTGCCAGTAGAGTTTGCCGCTCGGGTCGCCCATCGCCGTGAAATTTCTCCGTCGCAACACGGAACCTACCCAGGAAGAACGGAAACGTCGCTGCGACGGTAAACGCCGCGACCTCGCCTTCAATTCTGGAGGTCAAGTACTACTATGCACCCTGGTTCGAACACGTGGACTATGCGAGAAATTTTTTCACTGGTACAACCGTTCTTCAGCAAACTTCCCCAGTGAACTATCTCGTCACCCCCACTGCACTCAGCCACCGACCACCGTCGTCGCAGCACAGAAATCGTTCACGTCTCCCGCTTGAAACATTTTATTCGTCGGTCAGCCGATCTGTAAAATGCGGCCAGGTTGACCGCTTCGAAGAGGGGCGCGAATTAGTGGGAGCAGTTTTAATGTACTTCATAGATCTCATCTGTACATAGCCATTATCACCCTGTTCTTCGTGCTTGAGGCTCGCCAATGCCCCCAGAATATATATATAGTTCGGAAAGAAAATTTCCCTGAGCCCTAATAAATATTTTCAAAAAAAAAAGAGATTAACAAAAACAATATAAGTTTACTGACGTTGCGGCCGGTGGACCGGCCTTCATCAGAGTGAAAAGGTGTTGCAGAGCACCTTGCTTTTAGGGTACAGGAAGGGGAGAGAGTGCGGCTACAAAGGCGTACGTCTGTACAGGGAATGGTTACGAAGCCTGCCTGGACAGAACACGTGATCGGCTGCGGCGAGTCGCGAAGCGACACCGTAGCCTGTCAATTAACAGCAAGGCGGCACACTTACTTGAGCGCTTGTCCTGTCTCCTCGTGTCAATGTGAATGTTGTTCCTGCGCCTATATTACCGTGACAATGAACTTGCACCATCTAGCCCAGTATCAAGTTTTGTTAAACACTTACAACTCCGAGGGATTCTACTACCTGTATGTAAGGCAACTATAAAGTCACTCCACATTGTAAAAATGGTAATCACCACAGCAGAAAGGATAAAAAAACAAAAAAAACGCACACGCACAAGAAAACTGATTTATTGAAAAACGGCTGGCTAGAATCGACTAGAATATCTTGTAATGGAAAAATATAAACCATGAAGGAAGGAAAATGGCAATAAATTAACAGATATAAAAAAAGTTCAGCAAAAAAATAAAGTGTGAGAGAACGCATTGTAGTTGTTTGAAATGGCTTCCTCATAATAGCAACAACTACAATGCGTTCTTTCACACTTTACTTTTTTTCTAAACTTTTTTTATATCTGTTAATTTATTGCCATTTTCCTTCCTTCATGGTTTATATTTTTCCATTACAAGATATTCTAGTCGATTCTAGCCAGCCGTTTTTCAATAAATCAGTTTATTTGCGTGTGTGTGTGCGTTTTTTTTTGTTTTTATCCTTTCTGCTGTGGTGATTACCAGTTTACAATGTGGAGTGGCTTTATAGTTGCCTTACATACAGGTAGTAGAATCCCTTGGGGTTGTAAGTGAGCCGCCTTGCTGTTAATTGACAGGCTACGGTGTCGCTTCGCGACTCGCCGCAGCCGATCACTTGTTCTGTCGAGGCAGGCTTCGTAGCCATTTCCTGTACAGACGTACGCCTTTGTAGCCGCACTCTCTCCCCTTCCTGTACCCTTAAAAGCAAGGTGCTCTGCAACACGTTTTCACTCTGATGAATGCCGGTCCACCGGCCGCAACGTCAGTAAATTTATATTGTTTTTGTTAATCGTGTGAATCTCCTTATATATATATATATATATATATATATATATATATATATATATATATATATATTTCAAGGTTCCACACATAAATGTTTCGGAAGCAACTTTTCCAACCAACTCTAACGGCAGCGGAATCTACTATGATGCTGAAAAGCAGATGAAGGCATTATACACACACTCCTGCAGAAGCAGAAAATAATTTCGCAACCATATGTCAACAACCTTTCCTTAATAATTTTATTATGAAAATTTCTCAACAAGAATATTGTTGACGAAATGTAACGAAAGTCAAATAATGTTGGAAAATTGTTGTTAAATTGTTGTGTCAACACTTCACCAACATTTTCAATAAAACGTCAACAGTCATTTTCATAGCGGAACTAGAAGAATGCCTAATCATAGGTGACCAGACGAGATGAAGCCACACTAAAAACTTCCAGAAGGCATACTTGAGTAACTGCTTCTATGCAACTAGAATGAAATGCATGGTGAGCTGCATCCCTTATATACCACGGTTTCCATAGATTCAATGCTTGAGGAAGCTTGGTGTGGTTACAGATCTGGTCATTCAGGACATTTTCGCTTGTTTCGCCATGCTAAAATATACTTTTGTACACAAATGCCACGGAGAAAAAAAAACTACATAACGCGCTTTCTTCTTCTTTGGTTTGTATATATATATATATATATATATATATATATATATATATATATATATATATATATATATATATATATATATAGTGTGTGTGTATTTCAAGGTTACCTCATTTGTTTCTATACCTTCCAGTTAGCTTTCTATTTCAGCTATTTCTCTCTCTCTTCTTTTATATTGCTGTCAGCTTTCTCCTGCCGCACGATTCATGGCTGATCGTGGCTGACATATATGGGTCATATGATTCATGGCTGACATATATTGATCCCCCTTGGTGGGCTGCGCCAGACTGCCAGGCCAAAACGAATCAAACAAAAGCAGGCTTAGGTCAGGGTGACTTCCTTCATCTTTTCAATGACCGCCACGACGGGCAGGCGCGAGGCCGTGCAGCGCTACTGCACTCAACGATGCTTGAAGGAGCACTCTTCCCGACGTGCTCGTTTCCTGCCTGGGCATTATGCGCCCGAGCCTGCGAAAAGCGACCAGGCGAGAGTGGGCTGACGTCACTGGAGATTAGGCTCTCTGTGGGCAGTCGGTTTCACACGCAGTTGAAAAACTGACCATTTTACCTGATTGTTGTTGACGACGTGCTTCTCAACCTCATTTCGACAGCCGGTTGACGAAATTAGTGCATTCCCTTCAAAACCAGCTCCAGCACAGCCAACACATGTATCGCAACTCGCATAAGCTCAGATATCGAGAAACAATGCCTACTGGTCGGGTATAATTATACCTCCTTTTTCATCGTCATGCTCTCTCCTACCACACATACACAATAGGCTAATAATTCCTCAACATGTGCACGGCGTTGCGTATAGCTTTATCTCTTCTTTCCTTGCTTTTCTTTTTGTGTGTAACGACCATCAATGCGTCATTTCCATACCTTTCGAATTCATTTTGTACATCGACCATCCGTTATGTTGTATTAGTTATAGATTGCTAGCTAGATAAGCAGAATACATCGAGCTTTACTGCCTCAGTGCATGGGAATGTAAAAATCGTCATTGATGTTTACTGAGGCTATGATGTTGGTAAAAGCAGAGCTTCCCGTTTTCTAGTGCTTAACTGATTTATTTATAATCAATAAGAGTAAAGAAAACTATATTACAATAATGTGTTGTAGAATACAAACGCAATACTAAAATACGATAAAAGAGGACTAAGTAAAGCCCTGAGGGGTGTTTCGACTTAGGCGTTAATAGTTCGGATATTCAAAGGTCTGCTAGTTGGCGATTTAAGTGAGTCCGGATCCAAGGAACTTTCTGTGACTTATCATAAATAAGAACCACCGTAAGAGTCCGTGCGTGTTTAGTGGTGCATCTATCCTGTAGTTTCGTAGTGCGAGTAGGTATAATTCAAGCGTGGTGGAAAAGAAGAGAAAGGTGTGCATTCATATACAAATGTAGGAATGACCTATTGTGAAAGTTATAGAAACAAGAGCAGCGCTCACCCCTCGGGAATGTTTTGGGGCCGATGCGGGGCCTGGGCTGTTTAAGCAGTTCCAGACATCATGCTGTCACCTGGCACTCTGGGCTAAGAGCCGCGTAGTGCCGTTTTTAAATCAATCTTGCGGGCCTGGCTTTGCCTTTAGAAATGAGTTCGGGAGAGGGGTTGTCGTTAGGACGGTTATCTCGTATTGTTATCTCGGTTCGACGGTGTACGGGGGCGGAAGGGGAGGGGCGTTCTTCCTATGCTGCAGTCTGAGGTGCTTGCTTCTGTTGCAAGTCACACGCCGTTAAGCGCGCGCGCACACACACATACACACAAAGATAAAAACAAAAACAAAATTATATTCTGCTCTCAGATAGGCGATTACCGATAGGGACACACCTCTTGCCTTACCAATTGAAAATCAATTAGAAGAAAATCCCAACACGTATAGATGAAGACGAAGAAGGCACACGAATGAATGAGACAGACGCTGATTTTGATTTTATTGAAGGAAAATCCCATACTCAAGCGCGCACATCACCAAAGAGCACAATAGATTGTAACTGCCAGGGAAACCACTTAGTTAATTAGGTACCAATGTTTGTGAAAGAGACCTTTCAAGGCTACGTCAGAATCTGCAGATTAAGCCTTCCGACCGGAATGTTAATAAACAGTGCTCTAAAATAGCAACTTATCAATCTCACTATGCCATAACGTGCTTGATGCCCATCCTACACCACGTTGATATGATATTCATAGTAACCTGCTATTAGCTTAATGTGATAAGAAATGAATCAAGCTCTACAAGCATAACGTAGGTGGAGTAATTGTCTTTCTCTCTTAACTACAAAGCCGTAACACTCCCGCTAAATCAGAAACCGCTTCCAACATCGTGACATAAGCTAGAGCGCCGATCAACGGACACATGGAATTTATTCATCGCGGCGCTTCTGTGAATGCGAGATAGGCTGCTACGCGCCCCCACCACTTCGTGCGCTACCCCACCCTCCTCCCCCTACTTTTTTCCCGGAGTCCGCCACCTAGCCGCGTTAAAGAAAAAAGGAAGGAAGCGCGTTTTCCTCAAAATTACGCGAGACGGCGAGTCAAAGGCGGCGGAAAATGCCACGAGGCAGACGCCGCGATTAGACATGGCGTCCTGGTATTTGGAATCAGCAAAAATGCTTCATCGCGGACATTATGAAATACATTGCCCCACAGTACGCGAGACGGGGCAGGAGGAACCTGTTCGCAAACACATCCGCGACACGGCCACCCAGACGAACTGGCCACGCTTTCGTAGCAGAACAAAGGGTGCCGAGTTCGAATCCTCGAGTGCCTATATATATATATATATTTCTTGTCTTTTTTTCTGATCTTTTCATTCTTTGTATCTTCTTTCGTCTATCCTACTCCTCTTTCATATTGATACTCTTGCCTTTCTAACCATAAACTTAACATCTCTGAAAGAACTCTCCCCTAACGGAGCATTTGGACAAGATGCACAAGGGCCTACACCACCACCATGCCTCATCTGCGTAACTCAACTGCGCACCAGAACAGGAATTGGCCTCCCTGGTGCAACACCATGGCCAACACCTCCCAAGTGACTGAACCATCCGAATCCTAGACCTCCGACGGTGACTTCAACGGAGCTTCTAAACGCGGATGCGACCACGAGGGGATAGGAACAAAAGACTCGGAAAGCTTCTGGACTCGGACAGGCAACCACTGGAAACTAAACGTAGCGACTCTTAACACGCGAACTCTTTCAAGTGAATCCAGACTAGCTGAACTACTAGAAGAGTTACGGAGTATTAACTGGGATATCATTGGCCTTAGCGAGGTTAGAAAACCAGGAGAAGGATACTTATCGCTTAATGAAGGGCATGTCCTCTGCTACAGAGGACTGCCAGAGAAGCGCGAATACGGGGTTGGATTCCTTATACACAAAGACCTAGCAGGCAACATTGAAGAATTCTATAGCGTCAATGAAAGGGTAGCAGGTATCGTGTTAAAATTAATTGGCGATACAAACTAAAGCTAATACAATGTAACGCACCAACGACAAGCCACAATGACGAGGCTGTAGAACAGTTTTATGAGGATGTAGAAACGGCAATGAACAAGGTACACGCCCAATACACAACTGTCATGGGGGACTTCAACGCGAAAATAGGAAAGAAACTACGAGGAGAACAGGCGGTCGGGAACTACAACGAAGTTGATAGAAACAGCAGAGGAGAGATGCTAGTGGAATTCGCAGAACGAAATCACCTTCGTGTGATGAATACTTTCTTTAAAAAACGTAAGAACAGAAAGTGGACATGGAAAAGCCCCAACGGAGAAACGAAAAACGAAATAGATTTCATAATGTGCAGTGATCCAAGCAAAGTACTAGACACGGAAGTGGTTAATGACGTCTGAATCAGTGACCACAGACTAGTAAGGGCAAAGGTAACCCTAAATCTAAAGCGGAAAAGGACAAAGTTAATCACGCGGAAGAAGGCCAACCTCGATCTCGTCAGGGCGAAAACCGAAGAATTTAGAATTGCACTTAAGAACAAGTATGAGGCTTTAGGACACGAAGAAAATGAGGACATAGAAAAGATGAACGAAGACATTACTAACTGATCACCGAAGCAGCGATCGAAGTAGGGGGCAAAGCACTGAGACAAGATGTAAATAAGCTCTCTGAATCTACTAAAAATTTAATCAGAAAACGCCAACAGATGAGAATAACTAACTCAAGAGACAGGATAGAATTTACCGAGCTGTCTAAGCTCATCAGTAAAAGTAGAGTCAGGGACATACGTAACCATAACGTGAAAGAAATAGAAGCAGCCGTGAAAAAGGGAGCCACCATCAAAACAACTAAAAGGGGGCTTTGCGCGGGAAAGAACATAATGCATGCCGTGAAACATAAGCAGGGCAACACCGTTACCAACTTCAGTAATATAACCAAAGTGGCCGAGGACTTCTATTCTGAACTATATACAGTTCAAATACGAGTCCCCCCCCCAACCTGAGGGTAATAAATGTCGATCAGGACACCGAAGTTCATTGCGTTACTGCGGACGAAGTTAGGAAAGCAATTCAGGGCATGTCCCGCGGAAAAACGGCTGGAGAAGACGGCATAACAGCTGACTTGATCAAAGACGGAGGAGACTTCCTAACTAGAAAGCTCGCGACACTATACACACAATGCCTCAAAACTTCAAATGTACCAGTCAGCTGGAAAAACGCAAATATTCTACTATTACATAAGAAGGGAGATGTTAAAGACTTGAGAAACTACAGGCCGATCAGTCTACTCTCAACACTTTACAAAATTTTCACAAAGGTTATCTCCAACAGAATAAGGGCCACACTTGAATTCAATCAACCAAGAGAACAAGCAGGGTTCAGGCAAGGATACTCCACCATAGACCACCTTCATGTGATAAATCAAGTAATCGAGAAGTCCGCGGAGTACAACAAACCCCTCTATATGGCTTTCATAGACTACGAAAAGGTTTCGACTCGGTAGAGATACCAGCAGTTCTAGAGGCATTACGACGACAAGGAATATGCGATAGATACGTAAACATAATAGCCAACATCTATAAAGATTCTACAGCCACCCTGCTCCTCCATAAGAAAAGCAGAAAAATCCCAATAAAGAAAGGTGTCAGACAAGGAGATACAATTTCTCCAATGCTGTTTACTGCATGTTTGGAAGAAATCTTCAAAAGAGTAGACTGGGATGAGACAGGGCTACGGATTAACGGCGAATATCTAAGTAACTTACGATTTGCAGACGACATAGTACTCTTTAGCAATGATGGCAACGAACTGCAAAAGATGATTGAAGACTTAAGCCGAGAAAGCTCTAAAGTAGGATTAAGGATGAACATGCCGAAAACAAAGATAATCCTAAGCGGCACGGCGAAGAAACGTGGCTTCACGATCGGAAACCAGACATTAGAGGCCGTAGAAGAATACCTATATCTAGGACAGCTACTGACAGGAGAACCCGCCCTACAAAAGAAATCAACCGTAGAATAAACATGGGATGGCGCGCGTACGGGAGACATTCCCAACTCATGAAAGGAAATCTACCACTATCACTCAAGCGGAAACTATATAACTACTGCATTTTTCCAGTACTGACATACGGGGCAGGAACTTGGAGAATCACGAAGAAGCTCGAGAGGAAGTTAAGAACCGCGCAGCGGGCGATGGAACGAAAAATGATAGGCGTTACATTAAGAGATAGAAAGAGAGCCGAGTGGGTCAGAGAACAGACGGGAGTCGCCGGCATAATAACCGCCGTTAAGAGGAAAAAATGGACATGGGCAGGCCACGTGATGAGAAGGATAGATAACCGATGGACAGTTAGAACGACGGAATGGATACCAAGAGACGGCAAACGTAGCCGCGGACGACAGAGAGTAAGATGGGGGGACGAAATCAAGAAATTCGCAGGCGTCAAATGGAATCAGCTCGCGCAGGACAGGCAGGAGTGGAAAGGATTGGGAGAGGCCTTCGTCCTGCAGTAGACATAAGATAGGATGATGATGATGATGATGATGATGATGAGGATGAATAAGAGTAAAAGAAGGGCGCGAACAAAGACAGATTCAGGGCAGCTGTTCTTGTCGTGTGGAAATGTAGCACGTGCTGCCAGAGCCAGCAACTACAAAAAAAGGAAACTAAAAGAAATACCCACGCATTCAGCGTAGAAGTAGTTATCTGGTGCGTGCAGATAGCATGTGTTTCTAAGGTGGCAATAACTAAACCTTTAAAAACAGAAGAAAAAAAATCACAGCATATTCACGGGATGAATGATGATGAGTGGGCGAAGCTCCGGAGGGAATCATCGGTAAACCGTGAACCTTCCGTGTAATTCGCCCAGTCGATCATCCTGTAAAGACGTCTTACGCAGCCCCTTGCACAGGCCGGAACGCGCACCGCGTTTGTCGACGCCATCACATGACTGCTGCGAGAGTACAAGGCGAAGAGGCCACAGCGTCTTACATCACCTTCTTACACGGGCGTAACGCGCTAGCAGAAACGCGTTAGAAACGCGCAGTCTTTCGTTAATGTTGGGTATTTACTGTCATCGTGGTGCATGTGTCCATGTGCGCTTCGTGGCGTAGTGGCTACCGCCGCGCGTTTGGAAGCGAGGGGTCCCTGGTTCGATTCCGCGCTTCGGACACAACGTTAGGAATTTTTTTCTCATTGTCCATGGTCCACCAAGCGCGATCCGACACGTACGGCGACGATCCAGGAGAATGAGAGGAGTGCTCAACGCGCAGCAGCCAATCGGAGAGCAGCTGCACCGCCAACGCCATCTGGCGTACCTTCACCCAACAGCCATATTTTACGCATGTCTATGGGACAGCGCCCTCTCGGAAACGAGACGAGAAATGGAGATGACGACACAGAATGCGTACAGCGCCATCTAGTGTATCGTCACCCAACTGCAGTTTGCATGCATCTCTATGGGACAGCGCCATCTATTGTATGCTATTGTATGCTAAGGGAGACGCTACTGGCTACTCAGGATGCATCGACAACCGAAAACTGCCCAGGTGATGCCATAAGGAGTTTCGCCCCTGAAAAGAGGGTGGAGGGGGAATTGCGGTGGGCATCACACGTCGCCTTCGGAGCTGACCGCCGTCGTAACAGCTCGCGAAGCTTTCCGACCGCTCTACGCACCTGCATGGTGCGTCATCCCCGCACCTAAGGTATGCAGTGAAGGCCTTTCAGAACATGTCTTTCGTAGTTTTGAGCTCCCTTTTGAAGGGGGCAAGTAATGCGCGCCGTTCTCTGGAAATGTCCTTTCCGTGCTCTCCCGTCGGCTGCAGAAACAAGCATGTGACCACCAGGCAACGTGGCCAACGGGTTTTAACGGGTGCACGTAGTTTGTGCGATACAAACTACTATTGAGATACATGTCCCTATTTAGATACATATAAGATATATGCACTTGTCCTCTCAGCAGACTTTCTGCTAACATCAACGGTCGTAGCGTGACTAAAGTTTACTGATGCTCTGAAATAACATGGACCCCCACAAAAACTCGAAATTGCGATAGCCTAATCTTTCCGACGAATTCTTAGCCCACCGCCGCCCATATGTCTACGCATTGTTTATTTAGAGAAAACATAAAGCCCGCAAGTGCGGTTGAAGTGATGAGAGATGGGAAGTAGCACACCGTCGATCTGAAACAACGTGGTTTCAATATCTCTCGCGTGTTTCTAATCACGCTGGTAAATAGCGTGGACACTCTATTGCAATACGATCATATCTTTTGCATTCTACGCCCGGACCTTTTCAGCAACGAAGGATTTCCCCGAATGGTTACCTCGGATCTCAGGTACTTGTCGCAAAATGAGAAACTTCAGCGTGCTTTTTTTTCTGTTGCGAAGCAGTTCGGCTGTAACAGCTGCCTTGAGGGTGGGTATTTATAGCCCAAGATATCGCTATAGCGTTCTCCTTGATTTCTGGTAGCACGGTGAGCTCCACTGACCTTTCACACCTAGATATCGCAGGAAAGAGCTGCGTTTTCCTGTTCCGATGGTACCGGTGCCGGTGCGCTTCAGGTGCCGGTGCGCTTCATGGTACCGGTGCGCTTCAGTCGCCTTGACTAAAACGATGTCAACACATAATGTAGCAAATAATTTTAGGAGCCAGGCGGGCGGTTTGAGATAATCAGTAAAAATTGAATTGCAAGTAATCCACGCATCTCTCAAGCCTTTAATCTTGCACAAATAACGGGTGTGAGGAAGGAAACGTGCTCAGGGAATTTTATTGAGATCTATTGGCCTTGAAAACACGCCTGAGTTGGCCTTTAAAGAGAACGTGAAACGTTTTCTGAATATCTTGTACTAAGTGCGTATTCGGGATTCTGACATTGCAATCAACAATATACATTGTTACGTTGCATCGTGTGGGTTGATTCAGAGCGATAAAAAGCGCTGTTTCGGTTTCAATGCGCGCGTTCCCCTCATCTCGGCAGTTCACGTGATGTTAGTCGCCACCACGCCTCCGAGATTGGGCATGCCCCCGGAGGCCACGGAAAAACGAACCCTGCTGCAGCCTTGCTTCCGAATGGCTGCATCGCACGGTTTCTATTTTCTTACTCTTTAGATTCAAGTAAAGCGATTCCTTTAAAGCAAGCACGAGTTCACTATACCTTTACACTTAAAAATATCTTAGCGAAACGTCACCATGCCGGCCCGTGGTGTCGCATAGTCGTTTCGGGAGCGCAAGATCGCGGGTGTTTCGAACGGGGGTTATTAGATGTGCACTGAACATTTCACCGAAATAGTTCAGAATCGGCTTGTCGAATGCACATTGAAGTAGTGAAAATTACAACCACGCATCCCCATATTCTTTTCACGACCCCTTTAAGTTTGACTAAACTCGTCGAGGAACCTCTAAGTGAAAGTCACGCTGTTATGCGGCAATAAACTACTACGTCGTGTCATAAGTGTGTGCGTCACATCATTATTTTTCTCTGCCACTAACAACTGTTATTTGTATGGGCTCATACCAGCTCATTTGTAGTGCCACAAAACGATGACGTATCGCGAGAGGATACCATTACCAGACTGCATTTACACAATTATGGTTCCCACGTACTTTGTTCAGAACAACAGCTGTACTTTGTCGTGTGCTTGACAGACATGGCAGCAGCCAAAGCGATTTATTTATTTCTTTATTTATTTATTTATTTATTTATTTACTTATTTATTTATTGTGGGGTTTTACGTGCCAAAACCACGATTTCGTTAAGAGAAACGCCGTATTGAAGGTTACGAAAATTTCGACCACCTGGGGTTCTTTAACGTGCATTGACATCGCACAGTACACGGGTCTCAATATTTCCTCTCGAACGAAAACCTGCCGCCGCGGGCTGGATTCAATCTCGCGACCTCCGGATCTGCAGCAGAATGCCATATCCGCTAGACCACCGCGGCGGGGCCATGCCGACCTCCATCTTCCCACGTCTTTTAAGGGGGCATTTCATGAACTATATTTGTGAGATGTATGCGCTCATATTACTTTTGCGTTGTCTTGGCAAACCCTCCTTCTGCTTGTTGTAACATGTTACGAAGTGCCCTTATAATTGCATAACACAATTCTGAGATCTTATCATTTGTGTATTTTTGAAGAAATGGTATGACAGGTTCCACGCACTATAACATTTTGTGTATTAGGAAACTGGCATACAGCGTAAGAGTGTCCTGTAAGCATTAAGCGTGAGCGTCTCAGGTGTAGGTAGCGGAAAGCAGCGAGTAAGGCTTGAGTACTCCATTATTATTTATTCGCAATACGAGACATCATATTCCTTTTTTTTTTGCAGGACGCGCGTTTGTCCACGGTCACTCAGGGAATTGTAGGGAGGTTTAAGAACAACGCAGGAAAAAAAACATTCGCGCTGCTTTAGGCCAAAGAAAACTAACAAAATTGGCAAATAGAGATGATTTGCATTAGTGGCAATAAAAAGGAGAATTGTATTCATTATATAACGTTTAAACAGCACAAGAAAAATCTAAGCCTCCTGTCTTCTTCATCCTCATCACCGTTGTCAGGCTAAATTTGGCCACTCAACATTGGCGGTCGTTTCCAATGATTCATAGTTTCCGTTGTCCTCCTCCAGCTCACTCCCCTTTCATGCCTCCACATTATTTAATTTATTCACTCCCCTTTAGCCTAATCCGTCCTTGTTCTCGCTTGTCATTCCATGACAAATAAAGTTCTCGCTAAGTGACCATTGGTTATCTGTCCTGACAGCGTGACCTCTCCTAATAATTTTTTTTGTCAAGAAAGATGGTGGCCACTTTTGCATGTTTTCCCATTCGCTCTGCTACCCTCTGCCGTCACATCGAACGCATGGCCGATCTGAAGTGCTTCATTGCCATTCCACAAGAATCGATTCTTCTGTCTGTGCTGCAAAATGCACTTACTTTACACTTTTTTCTTTTTTGCTTTAGGTAGAGCATATAGGCGCGGCCAAGAGTTAAGTCTTAATCGAGCCAAATCCACGGCGCTTCATCTCTTTACTAGTTAAATTTGCGTTTCATAAGCATGTTATCCCGTTTGGAATTAACTTAAAGATGCACTCAAACATTTTCGAGATGCTGGGTGAAAATCGTGTATTCTTGTTTTATGTTGACGCAACTGAGCGTTCCCTTTGTGTTTTGTATGTTTATCTTCCTTTTTTTCTCCTCCTCCTGTCTGTATGTTGAATTCTGCTTGTATATTCCCCATTTCATACTTCATTTGCGCCAAAGATAGCGATCGCGTATACGCTGTATACTTTCGCGACCAAAAAAGTAGTGCGGTGTTTGCGGTGAGCGAAAAACAATAAATTCTACGCTGGCAGCATTAAGTAATAATACATTCTTACCAGCTTCGCAAAATCCGCTCGTATTGCTGGGGTAGGAATCGAAATACGTGAGTTCGTTATTTATATTTGTCGCTTGTTTGTCCCAGCGATACACTTCGTCTTTTTTTTCTATGCGGACCACTTGCGTAACCTTCGTATCATTGCACCTGATGCAACGGAGTGATGTAATTGAACCGAACGTATAATAAATTGCAATGTTGATGAAACTATAAGAAGCAATAGGCAGCATGATACAAGTACTAAGTCAGCTAAGTAGTGCATAACTTATGAGGCATATTTAACATTACAATCTTAGTATCAAAATACAGCTTCAGTTCACAGTTATGCAGAACATTGAGCACGTCTATACTTTTATCACCACCTGTAATTCCAAGCACGATTTTACTTACTAATCCAACACACGAGGGTTCTCCGGGGCCTGGAGTAGGCGGATTACAGCGGCCACCTTCCGCACTGAAAGAACAGAAATCACAGTACGAGGTTACATTGTTTTAGCTATACTGATTGAAAAGGCAATTATTTTTAAGTAGAAATACTATCGTAGACTCAGATGCGCCTTCAGCGCAGCATTTACTGGTGAGTTGAGGATCAGGCCCTCGGAAACGAGCCCTGGCCATTCCATGGATATGCCGTGCCGCCCTGTTCGGCTTGGCCCGAAGCACGTGGTAATTAACACCAATACACGCAGCTGCAAAGTCTAGCCTGGGCGCCTTGCGTTATGTGAAAGGGAGCTTGTAGAAATATCAAGGGCTAGCCTAGTTGCTGACAATTCTTGAACATAGTTAAAAAGCTGCTGGATAGACGACGTGGATATTAAAACAAACAAATTATTGACAATAGCACTGTGGTGTCTCACTTTAGCTATAGTGTCCGTTCCGTATATATGTTGCGCTGCTTTTGAATTACCTTCAGAAAGAAGCTTCGATACCGACGACATAATTGTTATGAATTTTCAAAACCAAGAAGGCTTTCTGTGTCTGGGGAAATATGCTAACCCTCTTCTATTGACTCCTCGGAGCATTGTTGCGGCATCTCCTAGGCCCGTGGCAAGACAGCACCTGCGCACTATGCAGCACTAAAGCATTGATAACGTTTCTACGGGCAACATGCCTCAAGGAAACGCTGTAAACTGCGTATAGTGTATATATGTATATATGAGTGTATGAGTAAGTGTGACTGAATGTAGGTGTTGTGTTACACGTGATCACCGTAAATATCATAATCGCCGCTAAACACCTAGAGAAGCAAGCCAGGCCATTAACCAGGCTAACATCTCCGGAGTCATCAATAAAATATTCTCTCTCTCTGTCTTTGCGAAAATTCACAGAATGTACAAACTTTACAAAACATCAGAAATAATGTTTTCCTTGAAGCTGGCATTCTAGACTATTCAAACAATCACACATGTTCAGTAGGGTAAAAATTTCATTGTAATCACACACTGCATTCTACATTGTCATGCACACTGTTATAGACGCGCTACAAATGGGCTACTGCTAGGAATAGCGTGTTGGCGAAGCTCATTCTCCCGCCGATTAACAATTCCAGGCATCACCTGTTAGGCTTACTCCTAAGAAGTCCCTTTCTTAAGGGAAATCTTGGGATAAACTGCTTTCTTAAGGTATATATGTCTCCGACGACGGCGGATCTTATCTTTGTAAATGGTAGGGCGACGATAGCATAGTCAGTGTTGCTGATCCAAAGCACGATTCTTGCAACATGTTTGAATTTGTCGCTTATGCCTTCCATGTTTTCTTGGAGACTTCATCATTCGGCATCAGTATAACTAAACGTTGAGATCCATACTGTCCAAATACAGTGCACAAATCCGGCATCTAAATTCAAGTTTGACAGCCTGAAAGCGATAACTACTGAATGCCTAAATGTGATAAGGGACGCTCCAAAGAACTGGCAATGGGTCGAATTCCATTTGAAAGCGAGCATATAACTTTCCATCATACGAGGATTCAGTTTAAGTGCCACTTCGCATAAACGTCCCTAGTGCCGTTGCAACCAACTATAGGTTGCGAAAGAATTCGCTACGAAGAAGTTGCGTCCCTTTGGCAGGACGCCCTCTCCGAAACACAAAAAACTGTTTAAGTCGTAACGCTCAGCAATCGACGGCGTCACTGCTCCGTCATTGCACGAGTCTGCAACGCCGTTTCCCGATCTTTATTCGACTTGTATGCCGCTTTTAATATTTCCGGTTTGTGCTCGAAACCACTTAGAAACCAACGGGCACTGAAAGGAAGGAAAACTTTGCATATTCATGTCACGCGACTTTCACCAATGTGGCCGGGTAGCAGAAGCCCGCAGAGGCATTGCTTTCTATCTTATGAAATTGTTCCTAGTCAGCGCTATCAGGCAGCGCTACGGACCCCCGGCAGGGGCTGGCAGAACGATTGGTGGGCAGATGAGACCAAGAAGGTGGCGCGGATATCATAGCCGCAGCTAGCTTGCCAGCGCGATAATTTGTGATCTATGGGAGCAGCATTTGCCCGGCAGTTCATGTGACCGGCTGATTATGATGAGGATGGTGATTAAATATCAGCATTATTAAGTCGATGTTTCTATTATTTACTATTTTTACAGAACATGACACGTGTGTCTGGACCGCAACAAATATATAGTTCTGCGCGTTTCGCGTACTATCAGACTAGCTGCTCAATATACCATAAATAACTACTTTAGGCACTGTCACTTCCTACATGATTCATATAATGTCTCACTTAAGCTGAAAACATCACATTAATTACGTTATTAACAGTAGCAACCGTATGCTGGGATACGTACGCCGTAACTGCAGTCGTACGCCTGAAGTTGGGAAACATGAGTCATCATCATCATCATCAGCCTATCTTATGTCCACTGCAGGACGAAGGCCTCTCCCAATCCTCTCCATTCTTGCCTGTCCTGCGCGAGCTGATTCCATTTGACGCCTGCGAATTTCTTGATTTCGTCCCCCCATCTTACTCTCTGTCGTCCGCGGCTACGTTTGCCGTCTCTTGGTATCCATTCCGTCGTTCTAACTGTCCATCGGTTATCTATCCTTCTCATCACGTGGCCTGCCCATGTCCATTTTTTCTTCTTAACGTCGGTTATTATGTCGGCGACTCCCGTCTGTTCTCTGACCCACTCGGCTCTCTTTCTATCTCCTAATGTAACGCCTATCATTTTTCGTTCCATCGCCCGCTGCGCGGTTCTTGACTTCCTCTCGAGCTTCTTCGTGATTCTCCAAGTTCCTGCCCCGTATGTCAGTACTGGAAAAATGCAGTAGTTATATAGTTTCCGCTTGAGTGATACTGGTAGATTTCCTTTCATGAGTTGGGAATGTCTCCCGTACGCGCGCCATCCCATGTTTATTCTACGGTTGATTTCTTTTGTAGGGCGGGTTCTCCTGTCAGTAGCTGTCCTAGATATACGTATTCTTCTACGGCCTCTAATGTCTGGTTTCCGATCGTGAAGCCACGTTTCTTCGCCGTGCCACTTAGTATTATCTTTGTTTTCGGCATGTTCATCCTTAATCCTACTTTAGAGCTTTCTCGGCTTAAGTCTTCAATCATCTTTTGCAGTTCGTTGCCATCATTGCTAAAGAGTACTATGTCGTCTGCAAATCGTAAGTCACTTAGATATTCGCCGTTAATCCGTAGCCCTGTCTCATCCCAGTCTAATCTTTTGAAGATTTCTTCCAAACATGCAGTAAACAGCATTGGAGAAATTGTATCTCCTTGTCTGACACCTTTCTTTATTGGGATTTTTCTGCTTTCCTTATGGAGGAGCAGGGTGGCTGTAGAATCTTTATAGATGTTGGCTATTATGTTTACGTATCTATCGCATATTCCTTGTCGTCGTAATGCCTCTAGAACTGCTGGTATCTCTACCGAGTCGAAAGCGTTTTCGTAGTCTATGAAAGCCATATAGAGGGGTTTGTTGTACTCCGCGGACTTCTCGATTACCTGATTTATCACATGAAGGTGGTCTATGGGGGAGTATCCTTGCCTGAACCCTGCTTGTTCTCTTGGTTGATTGAATTCAAGTGTGGCCCTTATTCTGTTGGAGATAACCTTTGTGAAAATTTTGTAAAGTGTTGAGAGTAGACTGATCGGCCTGTAGTTTCTCAAGTCTTTAACATCTCCCTTCTTATGTAATAGTAGAATATTTGCGTTTTTCCAGCTGACTGGTACATTTGAAGTTTTGAGGCATTGTGTGTATAGTGTCGCGAGCTTTCTAGTTAGGAAGTCTCCTCCGTCTTTGATCAAGTCAGCTGTTATGCCGTCTTCTCCAGCCGTTTTTCCGCGGGACATGCCCTGAATTGCTTTCCTAACTTCGTCCGCAGTAACGCAATGAACTTCGGTGTCCTGATCGACATTTATTACCCTCAGGTTGGGGGGGGGACTCGTATTTGAACTGTATATAGTTCAGAATAGAAGTCCTCGGCCACTTTGGTTATATTACTGAAGTTGGTAACGGTGTTGCCCTGCTTATGTTTCACGGCATGCATTATGTTCTTTCCCGCGCAAAGCCTCCTTTTAGTTGTTTTGATGCTGACTCCCTTTTTCACGGCTGCTTCTATTTGCTGAACTTGAAGTCATGGCGCAAAAGGTTAGACAGGACCGAAGAAGACACGTAAGACACAGACAAGCGCACACTCGCAACTTCTATTTCTTTCACGTTATGGTTACGTATGTCCCTGACTCTACTTTTACTGATGAGCTTAGACAGCTCGGTAAATTCTATCCTGTCTCTTGAGTTAGTTATTCTCATCTGTTGGCGTTCTCTGATTAAATTTTTAGTAGATTCAGAGAGCTTATTTACATCTTGTCTCAGTGCTTTGCCCCCTACTTCGATCGCTGCTTCGGTGATCAGTTAGTAGTGTCTTCGTTCATCTTTTCTATGTCCTCATTTTCTTCGTGTCCTAAAGCCTCATACTTGTTCTTAAGTGCAATTCTAAATTCTTCGGTTTTCGCCCTGACGAGATCGAGGTTGGCCTTCTTCCGCGTGATTAACTTTGTCCTTTTCCGCTTTAGATTTAGGGTTACCTTTGCCCTTACTAGTCTGTGGTCACTGATTCTGACCTCATTAACCACTTCCGTGCCTAGTACTTTGCTTGGATCACTGCACATTATGAAATCTATTTCGTTTTTCGTTTCTCCGTTGGGGCTTTTCCATGTCCACTTTCTGTTCTTACGTTTTTTAAAGAAAGTATTCATCACACGAAGGTGATTTCGTTCTGCGAATTCCACTAGCATCTCTCCTCTGCTGTTTCTATCAACTTCGTTGTAGTTCCCGACCGCCTGTTCTCCTCGTAGTTTCTTTCCTATTTTCGCGTTGAAGTCACCCATGACAGTTGTATATTGGATGTGTACCTTGTTCATTGCCGTTTCTACATCCTCATAAAACTGTTCTACAGCCTCGTCATTGTGGCTTGTCGTTGGTGCGTTACATTGTATTAGCTTTAGTTTGTATCGCCTATTTAATTTTAACACGATACCTGCTATCCTTTCATTGACGCTATAGAATTCTTCAATGTTGCCTGCTAGGTCTTTGTGTATAAGGAATCCAACCCCGTATTCGCGCTTCTCTGGCATTCCTCTGTAGCAGAGGACATGCCCTTCATTAAGCGATAAGTATCCTTCTCCTGGTTTCCTAACCTCGCTAAGGCCAATGATATCCCAGTTAATACTCCGTAATTCTTCTAGTAGTTCAGCTAGTCTGGCTTCACTTGAAAGAGTTCGCGTGTTAAGAGTCGCTACGTTTAGTTTCCAGTGGTTGCCTGTCCGAGTCCAGAAGCTTTCCGAGTCTTTTGTTCCTATCCCCTCGTGGTCGCATCCGCGTTTAGAAGCTCCGTTGAAGTCACCGTCGGAGGTCTAGGATTCGGATGGTTCAGTCACTTGGGAGGTGTTGGCCATGGTGTTGCACCAGGGAGGCCAGTTCCTGTTCTGGTGCGCAGTTGAATTACGCAGATGAGGCATGGTGGTGGTGTAGGCCCTTGTGCATCTTGTCCAAATGCTCCGTTAGGGGAGAGTTCTTTCAGAGATGTTAAGTTTATGGTTAGGAAAGGCAAGAGTATCAATATTAAAGAGGAGTAGGATAGACGAAAGAAGATACAAAGAAGGAAAAGATCAGAAAAAAAGACAAGAAAAATATATATATATAGGCACTCGAGGATTCGAACTCGGCACCCTTTGTTCTGCTACGAAAGCGTGGCCAGTTCGTCTGGGTGGCCGTGTCGCGGATGTGTTTGCGAACAGGTTCCTCCTGCCCCGTCTCGCGTACTGTGGGGCAATGTATTTCATAATGTCCGCGATGAAGCATTTTTGCTGATTCCAAATACCAGGACGCCATGTCTAATCGCGGCGTCTGCCTCGTGGCATTTTCCGCCGCCTTTGACTCGCCGTCTCGCGTAATTTTGAGAAAACGCGCTTCCTTCCTTTTTTCTTTAACGCGGCTAGGTGGCGGACTCCGGGAAAAAAGTAGGGGGAGGGGGGTGGGGTAGCGCACGAAGTGGTGGGGGCGCGTAGCAGCCTATCTCGCATTCACAGAAGCGCCGCGATGAATAAATTCCATGTGTCCGTTGATCGGCGCTCTAGCTTATGTCACGATGTTGGAAGCGGTTTCTGATTTAGCGGGAGTGTTACGGCTTTGTAGTTAAGAGAGAAAGACAATTACTCCACCTACGTTATGCTTGTAGAGCTTGATTCATTTCTTATCACATTAAGCTAATAGCAGGTTACTATGAATATCATATCAACGTGGTGTAGGATGGGCATCAAGCACGTTATGGCATAGTGAGATTGATAAGTTGCTATTTTAGAGCACTGTTTATTAACATTCCGGTCGGAAGGCTTAATCTGCAGATTCTGACGTAGCCTTGAAAGGTCTCTTTCACAAACATTGGTACCTAATTAACTAAGTGGTTTCCCTGGCAGTTACAATCTATTGTGCTCTTTGGTGATGTGCGCGCTTGAGTATGGGATTTTCCTTCAATAAAATCAAAATCAGCGTCTGTCTCATTCATTCGTGTGCCTTCTTCGTCTTCATCTATACGTGTTGGGATTTTCTTCTAATTGATTTTCAATTGGTAAGGCAAGAGGTGTGTCCCTATCGGTAATCGCCTATCTGAGAGCAGAATATAATTTTGTTTTTGTTTTTGTCTTTGTGTGTGTGTGTGTGTGTGTGTGTGTGTGCGTGTGTGTGTGTGTGTGTGTGTGTGTGTGTGTGCATGCGCGCGTAACGACATGTGACTTGCAATTCAAACAATAAAGAAAACTATATTTCAACAATGTTTTGTAGAATATAAACGCAATAATCAAATATGAAATAATAGGAGAGTAAAGCCATGAGGGGTGTTTCGACTTAGGCGTTAGATAGTTCGGATATTTAAAGGTCTGCTAGCTGGCGATTTGAGTGCGTCAGGATGCGCAACATGAGTACTGATGCGCAATTTGGGATCATTTTCAAACACACTTAACTTACTTGCTTGAAATGGCACTAGATAACCTAAATCATTTTAGACAATCTAATACCATCCAACTGGCTTTATTGCCTAGATGAAACACACACTTTCCTTGCACTTACTTGGATAACATCGCAAAAGATCTAGGTTCGCGATTTCCCATAAGATATTCCATCATCCACTTTTGAGAGTTCCGTTCATCACAGCCCCACATTATTCCCCCGGTCCTTTAAACCTTCACTATAAAGTACGAGTGGCTGGTGCGCTGAAATAACCAATTATCCCTCCGTCCCCGAACATAATGTTAGTGGAGCCACCTTCCCTCAGACATCGTTTCAATTTCATATCATGTCTTGTTTTCTTCCACAACATGAGTTATTGAGTTGATTAAGCTTGAATTGTATGGGCCACAAAAGGGTTTCGTTGCACGTGCTGTACTTGATATTATACCTGCATTCGCAGTTAGTCGTAAGCCTAACATTGCATCCTCGACTGTGTTCTACCTACTCGCAAATTGATTTATTTCTTTTTTTCCTTTTTGCTTTTCTTTCGTTTTAAATTGGGTGTTTTCTTTCCGCTTCGCTTCTTGGTTTTTGCTGTGTATATATTCCTGGAATAGTTAGCTCCAATCACTCCCTTGGCGCGAATGAAGAATACTTTTTTTTTGCCTGCTGGTGTTCGCGTTACACATGAACTTTTTACGAGCTGGCTGCTCACCAATAAACATTCGCGTGCTACATGAAGGCATCAAGTCTGAGGCATGATATTCTAGTTAAGAAAGAACAAAAGGGCACCGAATCAAGGGCTTGTTCCTTTGTTAGGCTAAGCTTAATGAACATCACGGACAATGAAGCCAAGAAAACGATACATATTTTGTAGAATTTAACTGTAGTGTAGTATTCATGGTATTATTGTAAATAATTAAGCTGGACGAAAAAACAACTTTCTATAAGTAGGCAGCAACTCTTTAATCTTCCTTTAACGCACTCGATGCTCTACTATTTCCAAGTTGTTTCTCTTGCCCACTATAATTCCTATCGGTGCCGCAGTGACTGCACTATAGCTAAAAAATACAACTAGTCCCTCTCGACTTCACCTGCCGTCTGTCGCCATTCGACTGCATCTAACTAAGAAACGAGTGCTTGGTCCAATACGGGTCGTCTAATACGCTTCTTTGGTTTGTTCATAGCAAGGGTCTCGTCCGGCAGACCTCATGCTTTATGTATCATACTAGGGTTACCACGACTGACAGGACAATTTGTATGATGATTCGCCACTCTGTAGGAAATATATGCAAGAGCATTCAAATAAGAAAAAAAAATGAACCATCATCGTCGACATGAACGAAGGCGCCCTAAATATTATAGCGCACCATAAACGATATGGCACGACGATTGTTCTTCCTACACGGAATACAGGTTAGATCGGCAATCGATGGAGAACTCAAGGAATGGTTACAGCTGTTTAATCTCTAATGAGAAAGGGAAAATCGCTCAACCTTCATGTTTCAACAGACTTACTGCATTAGGCGGTAAGATGCTAGTCAAATACTGGAAAGAACATTTCCAAAGGCTTGTCGGAAAGGTATGCGGCGTTAACATTATAGGAGCAAATCTTCCTTCATATACGAAGTTTTCTCCCTGGCAGCCTGCATGGTCGTCTTTTGTATCCGTAGGCTGTAACACGTCCCTTTCTCGAGACTTGAATACCTATCATTCTCCCACTGTTAAGTTCTGAAAACTGTATGATCTACATTGGTTGTAGCAGACCACTTACTTTGGAAGAAGATAACACGCACTTAGAAAAATGATGATCAAGCAGCGAAGATGGCGCATTTTGGAGATCCAAGCCTGATCGTTCACGTAAAATAACAGCAACTGAAAGAAGACATAAAAAGCAGAATGTCACATGAACTCGATTAGGTGCCAAAATGGCTGCGTCTAGCTCTTCAAAACGACTTATACCCCGCCACGGTGGTCTAGAAGCCATGGCACTCGGCTGCTGATCACAATGCCGCGGGATCGAAGCCCGGCCGTGGCGGCTGCATTTCGATAGAGGCGAGATGTTGAGGACAGTGTGCTGTGCAATATGAGTGCACAATAAAGAACCCCAGGTGGTCGAAATTTCTGGAGCTCTCCGTTGTATACGGTCTCTTTGATAATCATATAGTGGTTTTGGGACGAAAAACCCCAGAAATCAATCAATCTTCGAAACTTTTGGCAAATGGCTTCATAATTTAGGAAGATAATGTTATACGAAAGAGACCGTGATTAGTAGCTTGGCGAAAAATTACCAAGGAAGCGCAAGCAAGTGTACCATTGAATCGTAAAGAAATTTACGTACGTCTGCCATAGTGGTAGCCATCGAAAAGTGCAACTCATTGTGCATAGTTAAGTAAACTCTTTTTCAAATCCAAATGTTAGTCGTCGTAATTCGCTACATTAGGTATGTATGCAGGAAATTAATGTTTAGCCTGACTTCCACATGAACGTACCTTTTTTTTAGAAACCATGGCGCTGCTATCATGCCTTCGGGGCATTTTTGTGCAATCTACGCTATCTGAACTGAAAAGTTCTCTGTAGAACCTAACCCGCATATAACTGCACTCGTTCTTACAAGATAACGTATTTTTCGGTGGTATCATAAATTAAAATGCTAAATCCATTCTCTTGCGTATTTTTGAAGGTTAACTTCACGAGTATCTCGCCCAGTTTCCTGAGCCTTTTGTAATTGCTACGGATGCCACGCAAAGCCTGCATCACGCCAGAGTTGGTATATTTTCCCCATAGTTGAAGTGTTTTTGACTGAATGATTTTACCCCTACATTCATTGCATAATTTTTGGCTGTCGTAATTGCAATCACTAAATAGAGCCCTCATGAATTTAAAACAATCATGACTAATGATGCTTTATCTATTTGTTCGCATTTAGCATCTACACAGCAGGCATGCACACTAAAGATTTCCTCGATAATTGTAGCGCCTGTACCAGAAGTTCGGTTACTCTGGCTCCTGGCCACACTGGCGTATTTATGAATAAATCAGCTGACTGACTTGCAACATGGTCTTTATATGGGCTGGTGTTCAATGTAATGCCAAATATTTGTGTTTCGCGACGCCCTGTAGATGGGCTTGGCGAGCAGACCTAGCTATATTTGCCCCTCTACGGCGGTGTCCTTGCTGACGTGTCGCGAAAGACACGGCACTGTGGTTTCCAGGTTCGTAGGTGCGATCACAAGCTGGCCTTTCATACAAAAACTGTACTGCGCCACATCACCTATTTGACCTGTGCTAAAGCAGGTTCGCCATTTGCCTGTACAGAGTGAAATTCCTCACTTTTCCTAAGTGCGTTCCATATTCCTCCCTGCTTGTCATTTGTTGGGCATAGTATGACGCTAAACAGCTAAACGATGCGGAAAGGATTTAGCACAAGCGCGTAAGGAGCGCGTCCGAGAAGTCGCAAGTGCTATTCCCCACTGTTTATTCCACAATATCGTCACAAAATGAAACTATACACATGCTGCGTGTACGTGTGGATGCGC
This sequence comes from Hyalomma asiaticum, assembly GCA_013339685.2. NCBI lineage: Eukaryota > Metazoa > Arthropoda > Arachnida > Ixodida > Ixodidae > Hyalomma > Hyalomma asiaticum. The sequence goes on from JABSTT010001839.1 coordinate 46,064, forward strand.
TAACGAAAAGTGAATTTGAGTTTTATTCTTTTTTAACAATACACCTTGAGCTACCTCGGTATGGTATGACGACGCTGTGTTCGCGCTGCTGTAATGCGCTTCGATCAAGCGCGAAGGAGGTCACAAGTTGTTCGAAGGCTCTAACAGTCTAAAGGACAATTTTCATGCAGAAGTATTTTGTGACGAAATGATGGAGTAATACTCTCGTTGCAGTCCCTAGCGCAAGCCATTGGAGGGGCTCGTGATCGCAATGTAATATGCTATGTACAATTCTATGTGCAGTGTTATGTACTACACTGTACACAGCATAATATACCAAGGAGCGTGAAAGAGAATTGAGGAAGAGGAGGGAAAGGAGGAAAGAGTGCAATGCATCAAGAAAGAAAGACGACACAGAAAAGAAAGACGAAGATAAGACATAGAAAGAAAGAAAGAAAGAAAGAAAGAAAGAAAGAAAGAAAGAAAGAAAGAAAGAAAGAAAGAAAGAAAGAAAGAAAGAAAGAAAGAAAGAAAGAAAGTAAGTCAACAAACATGAAGAAAGAGCACAGTCAGCATTGGCAATGCGATGGCGGTTTGCTTGCCGGATGCCCTGTTTACTCCTATTGCAGAGGCATGGAACTGGCTTAATTTTTTTCTTTAGGGCGTGTGTGTCCAGCATTGAGGCAGGGCCTTGAAGTCCCCGGTGACAGACCTAAGCCCGGGTCGCGTTAAAACGTGCCGGACTTTAACCGAGGATGCGTTGCGATGCTCCACGTGGATAAGAAACTCGAGCATCGACAACATATTCGCGGAGAGTATGCCAGCTCGTTCCCAACATTTCACGCACGACAACTTCTGTCTTTTATGATACTTTTATATATGTCAGACGTATCCGAAATTTGGCTACTCTCGTTTTCAGCGCCAGTCATCGCAATACTGATGTTCAAATTAAGTGGCAGAAATCATCTCGCTGACTTACGTTTGAACGCGTGCTGCGTAGTATTAAATAATATTAAAGGGGGAGGTGTGATGCGCGTATGTACCTCACTCCTCCTTTTGTTAGTGAATATATGGGGACAATGTTGTGTTCTCACCAAAGGTCGCATGTTAGCAGTTCATCCGTTTGCAAGAAACGTATCAGAATCGTAAACAGAGCTTCTTCAAGGTTCAGTGGACGTTGGCCGAGGCACCGTATGCCGTTACTTCGCTTTTCAAGGCTGTGCTCACAGCTGAATTCAACTGCATTAAATCAGGGCCCGTATCCACAAAAATAGGTTTAGACAAAAAAGGCTTGTAAGAGAAAACTTCTGCCAATGCCGCAGCTGCACATATCATTAGAGAAGCCGACCGCCCAATGGCAAAATGCCCTTACGAAAGGGAAATTTCTTTAATTCGGCCCCAGTGTCCAGGGAACGCATCTCGATGAGATTTCTGCTACACAAGATGAGTAGCTTGCCTCAACTACCTGCGCGCTCGGATAGCTGCTGATTTTGAAAACATATCTGAAGCAGCTCGCCGAACACGCTAGACCTTCACACATGAAGCGCGACCATATTAACGCGATAGCGTTAGAGACCTCGTTTCGCAGAAATACCGCCGTCGGTGTCGGTGTCTCTCCATGAGCGAAAAATCGAGAAAGATGCAAATAAAAAAATAAACAACACAAATCTTCAGTCCCACTGAGGATCGAACCCGTGCCGTTTGCGTGGCAAGCAGGTGTCCTACCACAAAGCCACGATGTTTTTTTTTTCATACATGGTATTTATTACAGTGCGCTAAGAAATTCGCAAATTGCATAAGGCGCTGTTGCAGTGACCCAGTGACAATAATCGCACAAGCAATCCAAATGACATTGTCAGCCTAAAATACACATTCACTGACGGGATGCACATAAGTGTTTCCGGGAGAGTTCAAGATGTGTTGCACAGCATGGCTGGTAGGGATGAGCACTTCACCAAGATGGGGTACCATTCAGGCCTGACGTCAAGCTCGTCGTAAATGTCCTTTAGATGCATGATCATTTGAACAAAATGAGTTGTCGATGCTGTGACTGGTTCTGCGTTGCGGTCTTGCATGCGCGTCTTCCACAAGCTATGCATTCCCATAAGAAAGAACATATCAAATGGCACTTCATCCAGGGATGTTGGCAGAAGGTAACGTATAGTATGCGGATTAAAGGTAAAATCTTTCTTTAGAGTTCGCTGAAGGATATCCCAGAACAGAATAGCGTCCTTGCAGTTATTAAAGCAGTGTTCTTTGTCTCCGGTACATCACAAAGACGGCAGTCAACTGCAGAAACAAAAATGCCTTTCTTGTGTAGCCATGCCTTCACAGGCAATGTTTCTGAATGAAGTTTATAAAAGAAGGATTTTGAATTAGGAGAAACGTACATTTTGCGAACGCGCTTGAGGACATCATGCCCTGGAAGGTTGACATACAAAGAACGATAAAATGAAGGTGGAAAAAGCATAGATAATAATTCCTTATGCAGCTTTTTGCGCGACACTGTGTACAAGTACTCAATCGAAAAACGGGTTTTAAGGAACTGGACCGCAAACTGCACTTCCTGCATAAATCCCCACAAACACGGACATACAGAGAAATTCGACGAAACAATTAAATCAGGTAAAGCGTTAACAAGTGTGACCTGCAAGAATGATTGAATTATCGGATGAGAACTGTCACGAAAAAAGAAAAAGCGCGAAACGATTTGCCATAAGTAGAGATGCACAAGTCTCAACCCGCCCTCTTTCACTGGTCTGAATATGTTGTCCCGTCGCATTGGTTCAAAAGTGGAAGACCATACAAAAGTAGCAAAAGTCCGATTAAAGCGTTGTATGTAAAACCGAGCGCAATGAATTAGTTGTGGCACATAGTAAAGCTTTGTTGCAAGAATCGTTGCGGGCACGCCACCGCAACGACAGTGGTCACGAAAATGCCCTTCTTAATGCAGGTTTTCGTCCTGTTGTTCGCACCGTTGCTCCGCCTTGGCTTCCTGGGTAACCACCCGTTCCTGGACTATTGCCAAAGCGCGCCCGTCACGATTCAGTCGCTAGTCTGGAATGCCTCTTCCCAAGAAACCCCGAGGATGCCGTTTCCGTCGGCCGCTCGCTTCTGCCTCTGGCAACATCGGGCTACTACAAGTGAGGGGCGTCAACATCGCCTACAAATAGCGGCACCAGACTCGAGCGCCTTGGGGCACGCCACCGAAACGACAGTGGTCACGAAAATGCCCTTCTTAATGCAGGTCAGTTACTTTCCAAACGCGGCCTGCGTGCGTTCTGGAAATCGCTGTCTTCTTGCGGTGTCGTGCCCCACTTGTGTTATTGGTACATGCAGGTTACTGTGTGAAATGTTGTGGTCTCTTTGTAACAATGCTCAGGCGGTAAATATGCTCCTCTTGATGTCGGGTGACGTTGAACTAAACCCAGGACCTGTTTCACCACCGTCAATGGAAACCATTGCAAATGCAATATCCCGCATAGAAGCATCTCAAACCTCGGTCCTGACAGAACTTTCACTAATCCGAACATCCCAGTCTAGCATTGAGGCGCTCGTGACCACCCTTTCGACTCGTGTTGACACCCTAGAAAAAATTGTGCAGTCGACTCAGTCAAACGAAACAGGTCTAAAGGCAGACGTGAAGGACAGTTTTGCCAAACTTTCTGCGGAAATCAGGGTTCTTACAGATAAGTGTGATGATGCTGAAAATCGCCTACGTCGTTCTAACCTGCTTTTCTGTGGTATCCCAGACACAAAAGGCGAGTCTTGGATTCAGTCCCAGGCAAAAGTGATAAAATTTTGTTCTGAAAATCTCGGTATCTGCATACCGGAAGACGACTTGGAGCGTGCACATCGGCTTGGTCGATACCAGCAAAAAAAAAGTATACCTATCATAGTAAAATATGCAAGATTTAAAGATAAATTAAAAATTCTTGCAGTTGCGTCCAAGCTCAAGGGCACGACTTTTTCAATTCGCGAAGACTATTCAGCTAGAGTTCGACAGGCACGAAGGAAACTGTATGACCATGGCATGCTGAGCGGCAAACCCTTCAAGCTACGCTTTGACAAGTTACTACTTGAAAACAAGCAATTCTCGTACCATGCATAATCTGATAGCGTTGTTGAATTGCAGTCGTAGCAGTCATTTCTACATCTCAGGCATGCGCGTCGCCCACTTCCCCCCCAACCTTGCCTCGCCCCTATGAATGATCCCGTTTGTCAATGTATGACAGTCTTAATCGCTAATGTGCGTAGCTACCTGCCTAAGAAACACGCTGCTGAATCCCTTCTGAATGACAACAACACTGACGTTGCAATATTTACGGAATCTTGGCTTCAGCCGCACATTGCTGACCACGAGCTATTACAAGACGGCCAAGCGTACGCTGTTCACCGGCTTGACAGGGTGGGGCGGAGGGGGGGCGGAATATTGATTTTTGTTAAAGTGTTCGTTCTTATGTCATCAAAATGAACTGTCCACACGAAATTTTCTGTGTGAACATTTCACTAGCTTCGAAAATGACTGTGATTATTGCTTGTTACCGCGCTCCTAATTGTGATGCCTCCTTCATTTATGAACTAAATACAGTTCTAGTACATCTTTACTCTCGTTTTCCTCTTGCTAATTTCATGCTCTGTGGTGACTTTAATTTTCCAGATATTAACTGGACAAATTTTGAGTCAGAAAACCGCCAGTCCAAAGATTTTCTTGAAATGACCCTGACGTTTAACTTTACTCAGATGGTTAATACACCAACCCGTGGGGCAAATATCTTAGACCTCGTACTTGTTTCCAACCCTGATATAGTTAAATCGCTATCATCCGTTGAAGGTCTAAGTGACCACAATTTAGTGCTATTTAATCTATGCATCCCACGTCCTGTACGACAGCGCTCAATAAAACATATCAGGGATTACAACAAAGCCAATTTCACAAAAATTAACTCAGAATTAAGTGAGTTCCTTGATTACTTCCGTCGGTCTGCTTCACTTCGTTCAGTAGACGATAATTGGCTATTATTTAAGAATAAGTTAACATCGCTTGTAGAGTTACATGTACCCCTTGTACGCATTCGCGGTGACCTGGGAAAACCCTGGTTTTCGAACACACTAAAGAGGCTGTTAGAGAAAAAAAGCGTCTTTTCCGCGATGCGATAAGATCGGTAACTTCCTCAAAGTGGGAAAAGTACTTTACGAGTCTGCGTCAATATACTTCTGCTTTGAGACAATCCAAAAAGAAGTTCTTCCACCACGACTTACAGACCATTATGCGCGTCAACCCTAAAAAATTCTGGAAAATCCTCACACCTAGTAAAAGCTCCAATAACATTTCTTTGAGTTACCCTGATGGTTCCAATGTGCCAATTGATGAGCGATCAGATGTAATCAACTCGTACTTTTCATCTGTTTTCACTAATGAACCCACGCTAGACGACTTTGATCCGCCCAACCTTTCTCTTTCCGATATGCCTCCAATAATCATTACTTCTCAAGGAATCTTGAAGCTCATTGAAAAAATGAAGATTTCTAGTGCCCCAGGACATGATGGTATTACAGCCAAAATACTAAAAGGCACAAAAGTGTTCTCTAGTTCTATATTAGAAATAATTTTCACGCAGTCGATCACTGACAGTTCACTTCCGACGGACTGGAAAATTAATAAAGTAGTACCTGTATACAAGTCTGGCAGCCGCTCGGATCCCTCCAACTATCGTCCCATTTCGCTTACAAGCATTGCCTGCAAACTCCTAGAACATATAATATACTCACAAATAGCATGTCATTTAGGTAATCATTCCTTCTTTTTCCCCAATCAACATGGTTTTCGGCCTAACCTATCATGTGATACTCAGCTCTTTGAATTTGTTACTGAGCTTCACTTAAACTTAGACTCATGCTTTCAAACTGACGTCATTTATCTTGATTTTGCGAAAGCTTTTGACTGTGTCCCCCACCAGCGACTTCTGGCCAAGCTCTCAAGACTACAGCTGGACCCCCTAGCGTTGTCATGGATCCGATGCTTCCTGACCAATCGTCTCCAATACACGGTTGTCGGTAATCACTGTTCAGCCACTACTAACGTGATTTGTGGAGTACCACAGGGATCCGTCCTTGGTCCTCTGCTCTTTCTCATCTTCATAAACGACCTTCCTAATGGCATTTCATCTTCTATTTGACTTTTTGCAGATGACTGCGTTCTTTACCGTCGCATCGTACACCGAACTGACCATGAAATCATTCAAAGCGACTTACATCAAATCGAATCCTGGTGTTCCAATTCATTAATGAAACTCAATATTTCGAAATGTAAAGTTATGCAGATATCCCGTAAGCGCTCCAACAGTAATTACACGTACTCCTTAAACTCGATAGCTTTGTCCCTCGTCGAATCTTATCGTTATCTTGGTGTTACAATAAACAAAAAATTGACATGGTCCGATCACATCACCAAATTAGCAGCCGACACTACTAAATCACTTGGTTACATCAGACGTTCCCTTTCCTTGTGTCCCTCATCCACGCGAAAACTGGCTTATGAAACATTTATACGAAGTAAGCTTGAATATGCCTCAGCTATTTGGAGCCCTCATCAAGCATACCTCATTAACACTTTAGAATCTATACAGCACCGTGCGGCCAAATTCATCTCTTCTAGGTACGGCCGCGATGAAAGCATCAGTGCCATAAAGTCATCATTGGGACTCGAGTCATTGTCGTTCCGTCGGAAGATTGCAAGGCTGTGTTTGTTCCATCGGCTTTACTATAACTTCCCACATCTTCACGGTAAACTCTTTATCCCGCCAACCCGTACATCTCGTCGCCTTTTTAACTCGTGCAGCGTCCAGCGTTTGCACGGTTCTACGTCTTCCTTTAATCAATCTTTTTTGCCAACAGCCATTGCAGAATGGAACACTTTGCCAGACTGTGTTGTCGTTGAGCGAAACCCTATTGTGTTTAAGCAGTTGCTCACTGATCATCTTACGCTGTAAAATTCATTTACACTGTTCTTTCTTTTAGCCTTTATATGCCTCGTTCAAATTGTAACCTAAATAGTCTGCATTTCTCTGTGTTATGTTTCAGTATTGTGATCCGATACGTTTGTAACTCCTTATGTAACCTCCCCCCCCCTTATGTAATACCCCGAGAGGGGCCTTTAAGGGAAAAATAAATGATGATGATGATGATGATGATGATGATGATGTGTTGCAGGCTTCTGCTCTCCCAAAGATTGAAAGGCGATGTGGAACGTATGTCTGGTCCTGACGTTCAAGCTTAGGGACGCGCTCTTTCCAGTAATGTGCGCTGAATCGATATGCATCAAGCGGCACTCCATGATATTTTGGCGGAATACGAGCCAAATTAATCCCTGCGAACTTACTCGGTGTACATCCCCACGTACCAAACCATATTCCGACTTTTCGAGGCGTTTAAACGAGCACCTGATACAACACCAAATTTTTCAATTGTAAATAGCACATTTTCAACACTTCGTTTGTCTGTGCAAAAGAATGCCAAGTCATCTGCATAAGCCAATACTTTAACTTCGTTACCTAATATGCTGTAACCATGGATACGATTTGCTCGCATTATGCTCAAGCATAATGGTTCGAGGTAAAGTCCAAACAGGAGTGGAGACATTGGGCAGCCTTGCTTTACAGACGAGCGAATAGAGACAGGTTTTGAGAGATGACCATTAATAATTAGGCGAGTCGAACACCCACTATAACAAAGTCGAACACCCTTGAGCAAAACAGAGCCAATATTGCTGTGCTCCAGAAGAGAAAACAGGAACGAATGACTGACGCGATCAAAGGCTTTTGCGAGATCTACCTGAAACATTGCAAGCTGCTCTTGAGAACTGTAGCAGTATTGGAGGATTTTACGAGCGATATGAATATTGGTCTGTATGGAGCGACCTCGAATTCCACACGTCTGATGAGAACCAATCAGGATCGACATCACAAACTGTAATCTATTTGATAAAACTTTTGCAAAAATTTTGTAGTCAACGTTTAAGAGTGCTATTGGTCTGTAGCCCTCAAGTGAACGAAGTTTTTCTCTTTCGGTACTTTTCGGAATTAGAACTGTATGCCTTTTGGAAAAAGACCGCGGGAGCATCTCCATGTCATAACTTATCTTAAAGATGTCGAGCAATAGGGGACACAGGATCGTTTTGAAAGCTTTGTAAAATTCCGCCGCAATTCCATCAGGACCAGGTGTTTTCGACAAGGGCAGTTGATCGATGGCCTGCTCAATTTCCTGCAATGTTATCGGGCTACTGATGGCTGTACAATCTTCGTCTTGCAAAGGGTTTAAAAGAGAAATAAAACTTCTCTTGCGCTCGACATCTGCGCTATCAGAGAGCACATTCAACAAACCTTCATAGTAGTTTTCAAACTGCGTAATAATTCTTGCTGTATCTGTTACAAGAGCACCATTGGAGTGCATTTCCTGAATCACCTTAGACACTGAGTGTCGTCGCTCATCGATTAATGCTTGACGTGTCGGCTGCTCAGAGGTCATTCTGTTCCGTGATCGAATACGTGCGCCTCTGTAGCGAACAGCGTCATACTTTTGAAGCTGACATTTAATATCTGAAATGTCACTGACACACGTGCCTGGCATTTCGCATTCTATCTCATAAAGGTTACAAAGGTTTTTAAAGAGTGTCTTTTCCTCATTTTTCCGGTAGTATGATTTAACAGATCCGATCTCTATGGCTATTCTGCGAACCTCTTGCTTAAAAAGCTCCCAAGCAGCGAATATATATGCAGACCCTTAGAAAAACAATTCGACACTGTCGTTCTGACACGATTAGTGAGTTCCTGATCGTGTAGAAGCTCTGTGTTTAGCTTCCAAAGTTCCCACAGCGGTCGAAAGTGAGTTTGACGGTTCGTGCCAATTTTCAAAAGAACTATACAGTGATCTGAGAACGAAACTGGCTCAGTGCTGCAGTAAAGTCCACGGGAGAGGAGTGAAGAAGACACGTATACTCGATCAAGTCGAGCAGAAGGGCTTCCTTGGAGTCGAGTATACGAAATTGCCTGACCCGATACGCCAGTATCAACAAGGCCTGCATTATCTATAATACCAGATAATACTTCGCCACTCCTGTCTCGTTGACTTTTAGATGTGCAGCGGTCATTAGGCTCACATACGCAGTTGAAGTCTCCCATTAGTACAGTGCACCGATCACAGTCAGTTAGGTTGGACAATGTTTCAAAAAACTGTATGCGCTTTGAAACCTCGTTAAATGAATACAGGTTAATAATTCGCCATGGCACTCCATGCAGTACAAAATCGCAACACACATATCTGCCCTCATCGTCAACCTGATAACTAATTGCTGAACAGGGTAAGGTCTTTCTTATAAACAACCAGCAGCGCCTGCAGATATACCCTTTGCATGCGAAACGAAAACGTTATAGATAGACGGAAAAGGCCGTAGGGCCCTTTCGGTCTCTTCGTCACCATCAATCTTCTTTTCCTGCAGAGCGACAAAATCTATACGCTTTCTTGTAAGAAGCCTGCGAAGCTGCGCTTGTTTCTGCAAAGACCTAAGGCCACGTACATTCAAGGTAGCAAATATAAGTTGCTCGGAGTGCGCCATGGTGACTACCTTCCCTTGTGCCTAGTGTTTCTCGTGGTCCGCCCTGGGGGATGATGGCGAGGCTTCGCTTGAACCTACACCAGGCCTCCTAGATCGTGATCGCCGGCGCTTTCCTTTGTGCTTGGACACTCGGCGACGACGCGGCTTCCTAGTCACACTCGCTGCGTCACTGTCCTTGCTTGAATCGGAGCTGTATGTCGCCCGCCTCTTAGGAATTGTAGCCGCTTCAGTACAATGCCTGTCATCTTCTGACGTCGTACCGGGATGTAGAGGCTGCTGCGAAACTGAGGCGCAAGGCTTCGAAGTATCCTCAGCGGCGCTCTTCTCAGGGACGCTCCCCGTTGTCGCAGGCTGCTCACAACACTTTTGGTACAGGTTCTTGCACGGATCGCTTGGACCTTGGCTTCCTGTCGCACCGTTGGTTAATGGCCTCGCGCCTTCAGGGGGCATCTTGTTGATTTCATCTTCGACTGTGGCTAATGGAGTGCCTCCCGTCGCGTCCAGAACTTCCGTAGCATCCATGATATGCTCTTGAAGGCTCTCATCCGATTGCGGGTCGCGTTGTCGCAGCTTATTGGCGTAGGTGACAACACAGTCTTCAGCTGAATGACCAAAACGTCGACAGTCATCACAGCGAGGAGTCCTGCAATTACGCCGGATGTGCCCGACCTTATTGCAGCGCAAACACAGTGGTGGACGTCCAGGAATCAGTACAAGGCTCTGTATTCCACAGATAGAAAGGACGTGAGGAATGTCGCCCACTCGGACACCATCAGCAAGGGACAACACCACATCACGATTGAGCGTCCGCATTTGCTCCATTTCCGCCACTTTCCAGCTTTCTGCTGATATGAGCTTCACCTTTCCAAAAGCCTGCAGCGCTTCCCTAATATACGCGTCTTCTAAGCGTTCAGGAAGCCATAAGAGTTTCATCTTGACTTCTGTGGGCTCCGGATCAATCACAAGGCATCGTCGATTTTTAACGAGAAATTCACCGCGTGTGACAAGCTTTGTTTTCGTCGATGTCGACTTGCACGAGACCATCCATACATGGGACATTTGAAACTGTCCTATCGAACTTATTTCCTTTAAATCGATGACATCCCGAAGAGCATCTCTAAAGTCTTGAACCCGGTAAGGTCGACCAGCTAAGTCCGCGTGCAGAAAAACAGAGTCCACAACCAGCTTACCGGTGGGAAGTCTAGGAAGCACAATATGGTAGTCATTGCTGCTGGGCGAAGCCGAAGCAGCACCTCGGCCCAGGGCCGATGAATCCTTTGTGGCGGAGAACATGAAAAACGCGACCGTTCGGAACGTCGTCTTGCAACTTCCTCGGAAAAAAAACACCACATAAATGTCAGGTAGTGGAAGGAGTCGCCTTAACGCATTTGGATTCGGCAGGTGTCACGACGAAAATGAGCCCATTCGGTGATTTGTAGGAGTAATAAACTTCATTCACCATATCAAGCAAACAGCAAACATTAGATAATGCGCTGCCATCTGTGAGACATTGTGAAAAAAAATTACAGCATATCCACAGAGTGAATGATGATGAGTGGGCGAAGCTCGGGATGTTCATCGTAGATCGTGCCGAGTTCCGGATTAATTTAGTTAACGCGCACGCTACGAACTCTCATGGTTCAACTATGCACAAGTGAAATCTCCCTCCGGCACTTCATTGCAAGTCAAGATCCAGTGCCTACATATATATATATATATATATATATATATATATATATATATATATATATATATGTAGGCACTGGATCTTGACTTGCAATGAAGTGCAAGTCAAGATCCAGATCAAGTATATATATATATATATATATATATATATATATATATACATACATATATATATACATATATACGTATATATATATATACATATATATATAAGATCAAGTATATATATATATATATGGGTTGCCGGTGAACGCTTCTCCAACGCGAGCAGTCGGTATTTCTCAATCACGACACTCGCTAGGAGACGCTGCCTGCGCCAACGTTGTCTCTCGCGGGTGAGAGCGCGTTCTCCTTCTTTGCGAGCTGGTACAGCGTTCCTCTAAGAAGGAGCGTTTCTATAGCCAACGCGCGCCTTTCGCTCTCTCTCTGTCTCTCTCTCTCACACAAGACAGCAGAGGCACGCGCCGGGAGAGAGAGAGAGAGGCACGCGCCGGGAGTACTTCCTCCGTGGCCGGGAGGCACGCGCCGAGGCGAACGCTGACGGCGAGCGCGTGCCTCCCAGCACGTGGGTTACGCCTGACGCCTGACGCGTGACAAGGTTAGACTAAGAGGAGCTTCGCCCCTAAAATATTTCTCGACTACCATGGTCTCCGATGCGGCGGGCGCGCCCGCCATCTCGGAGGCCATACGACTACAGCAGAGCCTATATGGTTGCGCCGTTCTACGACAGGGAACATATTGCCACATGGGGTCTTTTCATTTAAAGCGACAGACGCGCGCTCTTAGCATTTCTATCTTCGGCTCGCGTCTATGCATGCGTAACACTAGGCGTCTGGTATGAACGCGCGTCAATGATGCTGTGGCGTTCGACTTTCATCCTTAGTGTGGACGCGTTCTTAAGGAGCGCCCAGCTCGAACTCTGCGAGGTAGAAAACGGAGTGCGTCGCCGAGCCGTGGTGCTCTTTCTCTTGTGACCCGCCGAAAGACAGCTGCGCCTGTCGTCGCTACCACCGCCGAATTAGGACGAGGTCTCCAATAAAGTGGCTGCCCCAAGACGCTCTCTACTTCTGGCTCTTCTAGTCACAATACTGTGTGACAATATCATATCAAGCAAACATTAGGTAATGTGCTGTTTGCCATTTCATCGACCATAAGGCGATGCCTGTTGCGGTTGGCCAGAAGGTGTCTCCAGAAGAACAAATCGAACAGCTGCCAGATAGTTAACGCAAGAAGGACGACAGAATGTGACCATTTACGAATGAAAGTGTCACGCCTACGCGAAGTTAGTAATACAGGACCATGCGACTATATCACTGTACAATATTTTCATGAAGTTGATATAAAAGTGCCGTTAAATAGATCGAAAACCTCTACCATTACTATAGATACGTCGCAATTTTTTTACGTCCTTTCATCCGTGAAATCCTTCAGAGTATGTTAATATGAGCTGATAGGGAGCACGCGCCTTGTCACCTTCCACAAAACACGACAATTTAATGCCGTAGTCCAGAAACTTCAGCACAGCGCTATGCGAAAGTACCGCCGTGACTCTGGATATCGTAACCATCTTTGTTTATCTGAGCAGTGTTGGCGGATCAACCAGCGTTTTCTGCAGTTGCCATATACCGTGTTAACCGACGCAGTTACGGAGGCGCTTCCCGTCAGCTGCCGCCTCCGTGCAGTGGCCCAGCGCGCGCACAGAGAACTGTAGGCCCGAGACTAGGTTTCGGAGGCAAGCATCGGGCTGCAGAGTGTGTTGTCTCCGTAGCAGCAGTTCCTGACAGCATTATTGTTGGTAGTACATACGTGTCTGAAAGGACGAAAAAATTATTCCTGCCAGGTTCGCGCCGTATTTTCTTAGCAAAGAGGGGAGGAGTGATTGGTAAGAAGGGGGGGGGGGGGGAGGGGGCTCGTTGCGCTTGTTCGAAAACTAAGAATAAATGACACTCAGCAAGCTAGCCGCAACCGCCACCTCTGTCCACAGCTTTCTCTCCGAAGGAAGGCAGCAGAGCGGAAAAAAATGCGATGCTTGGGAGGGACAGGGGGTCTGTTGCGTCGCTTTACTTGCCCTGCGCTGTATATTAGCTTTTCAAACTCTTTTAAATTTGTTTGTTTCTTACAGGTGGTGAGTGGAGGGGAGGATGAAATTCGAGGTTGGAATATGGTAAGCTTGTGATTTCTGGCACCGACGCGGCTTCCCGCAGCTGGCAGTGACCGGGCCGAAGGGCGGCCAAAGATCGGCCGTAAACTTAGCGAGCTGCTGTCATCTATATCTTGGTAATACATAGAGCAAGTAAAAACACCGCGGAAAGAAAAAGAGCGAACAATTAAGTCTTCCAATGACTGCACACCATTGGCAAGTGCGACGCGTACGTAAAATTTTTGATGGCATAGGCAGAATCAAGTTTTCGTGAACGTTGATTCAGGATACAGCATCAGGAAAGTTGCAACTTCGGTAAGCCGTTTACTGCGCTAATAAACGAATGTTCTTGTAGACACGCAATATACGCGCACTGCTTTGAAACAATTACAATAATGTGTACGTTCGAACCACGCCATCGGCTTATGCATGTTTATTCTCGCGAATAGTCGCTTTCGTTCGTGAACCACAATACGTCAAGCAGAAGGCAATCGATCATGCTCTTTCGATCGTGCATGCATGATGCACCGGTGCATTAAAATCTGTAGAAAATGCGCGCTTTAAATCTGTCAGCAGTTTGCGAGCAGGGAAAGCAAACAATGTTCATGGGAAAAATAGAAGCGAGTGTAAAAGGCGACCTTGCGCGCGTCCACCGCAGTTCGGAACACACGCACGAACATTGTTGAGAAGACCATGTGCGCGTCAGTGACGGTAGTTGAAATAAGCAATGTGTTTGGTTAAAACCATTTTTGGTGTCGCGATGCTGTCATGCGTCCCCGATGCGTGCACAGCGGGACGTAGCAGTGGGAAAACGTCGCCAAGCGACGGCACACAAACAGGAGCTAGCGGCCGATATATAGCCAGATGCTACAGGTTTCCGTTTACTTGGGTCCTGAAGAACATCGCGGATGGCGCATGTCGCTGCCGAGGGTGTCTAAGCTCTACAGAGATTGAATATCCCTGATTTGAATACGTGTCGGCCGCGAGATCGAGTAATAGGTGGCAGCACCGTCACGGTTTAGTGTGGATAGGCGTTCGGCGGCGCGCATTCAAGTGTACACAGAGCGACAGCGTGTGAGCGGCTTGAGGCTTGCTATACGAAAGCGTCGACTGCAAGGAAATCGTTATATATACGTGCTCCAGTGTCACGTCACTGCTTGAAGCACGCAGACCGTTCGTATTACATGCGAAGGAAGTGTAACTTGCCATTCAACGGGGCATTCGCATCACCCAGCCTGAGAGTCCAACTTCCTCGGCGTTTCCCTGTTTCTTTTTCCTGTGGCCTTGCGTTTTGTCTTTTGGGCTTTCTAAAAACATCTAGCCTAGCCGAGCGCCTATGATATTATATAGGACTGCCCTGTATGCATTCCCCCTCTCTCCTTCTCTTTACTTTTCTTCCCCTTTTCCCATCCCCCAGTGTAGGGTAGCAAACCCGACTTATGTCTGGTTAACATCCCTGCCTTCCCTTCTTTATTTCTCTTTCTCTCTCTCTCTCTCTCTCTCTCTTGTGTTTTGTCTAGTGTCTGGATGGTGATTACTTGAGTTTAGTATCGACTTCGGGCTCATATATCACAACTGGCTGCAGAAAAAAGCGGAAGGGGGGGGAGGGGGGTGCTGTTACTGCGCATTAAGCTGGAGTAGGAGCTTGTACACCCTACACTAATAATAATGATTGTGGCTCGGTTAAAGACGCTATTCTCTGCAGCCATTGCAGAAAGAGGTCTCAGCGTGCGTGGGGGTAGAAAAGGAAGCGAAAGAGCAGAATGGAAAGAGAAGCCGTAGTGGAGGCCTCCGAGAATATCGACCATCTGAGGTTCGTTAAAGGACGCAGAGAACGCCCACTACACAGGCCTCTACCATTTTCGCCTCCATTGAAAATGTGAATGTCGCAGCAGGGATCCAAGCCTCCGGCTTTTTTTTTTTTTTTTGGTTTGTAGCCGAGCCCGATGACAACCAGACTACCACTGCGGACAACACTAACGTCAACTTACACGCATATATATCGTCATCTCTCTCTTTCTCGCTTTTTTGCAACTTCAGTTAAATGCAAGGCACACAACCAGCACAGATAGTCAAACCACGGGACAGTAACGCCGGTTGATCACCATCAGAATGTTGGGCGCATCCTTTTATTAATTGTAACTTTCAGTTGCTAAAAACGTAGCATGCTGCGCATGATTACTTGCGTGACTGGGACACAAAGAAGTTCTGATTAATTTACAGAGAAATGACACGTGTTCATCAAGCGAAAAATGTGCGTTATTTTCCATCATATTAACGACGCCACTTTAACGCCCAACTTATATTAAATGCCGAGCGGCCGCGCCATGCATGATGCTCGTGTAATACAATATTTATTGCTCTTTAATGGACAATTTAAGTGCCTAAATAACACAGTTCACTTGAGCCACATACTTTCTCCGTAGTAGTACCGATACTTAAAAGACTTCTTAAGCACAATGAAGGCTCATCGTCGGATCGCTAAGCGACAGTTACGCTCTTATACGCCAATGAAGAAGTACTTCGCGACATAAGTGCATGTATCAGATTATTGTGTCTACCACTGTAAGATGTCTGTATCAACTCATATGAGCTCATTTGTGTTGATACAAAACAGCCACGTATTGTAAGACGATATCACTACCCAACTTCATTTACACGACTATGCTTCCCAAGCAATTTCTTCAGGAGAACGGCAATTCCACTTTGTTTTATATATGCTTGAAAAAGCGTGTGACGATGACGTTGCACGCTCTTGACACAGCCTTGCGCTGCAGTCTTAGCAAATAGGGAAGACTGCAGCGCCAGGCCAAATACTCTTCTATACTTGAAGAGTGCATGCAAGCGCTTACACTGCAGCAGCACGAGGAATGAACATCGTGGAGGCTACGCACGACGTGCGGGTGCGTGCAAACGCGCAGTGGCTAGCAGACGAAGCGAGGAGCCGCACACACTTGGAAGCTTCGTCGGACCACCGGTAGGTGCCGACTATGTTCGATCTCGAGGCCAATAGGCAATCCATTAGACCGACATAAATTTTTTTCTTGGTGGCGCAAAGACCACAACAAAAGGCAAATGAGCTGATTTGTAGATTTTTGGGCTTTTGCGTCCCAAAAGCACGACATGATTATGAGAGACGCCGTGGTCGAGGGCTCCGGGAGCTAGGACCACGTGCGGTTCTTTAACGTGCACTGACATCGCACATTACACGAGCCTGAACATTTCGCTTCTATCGAAAGGCAACCGCCGCGGTAGAAGCGAGTTGAACACATGCGTTGTTCCACGTACGTCGCGTGTTGTCGGTGTGCTGACCAAAGTTATTCGGCGAAGCGGTGGTTGCATTAAGGAAAGAATGCACTCGCGTGCATGTCAGCAAGCAGGAAGAACGAGCTGGTGCGCGTAAGGTACAGGCGGAACAGCCGTTGGCTCGCTCCCCACCAACATTCCGCACGTGACCCCGTCTGACCTTAAAGGGCCCATGACAGCTATTTTTATGTTGGAGACTTTTATGTTCTAATGAGTAGAACAGTGTCTTGTAATCACGGCATGGAGTGGCAAATTCTCCAGCGCGAAGTCTAATTAGTCACAGCATCGTTCATTTTGTTCAGTTTTAATGAAGCTTCGAAACGCGCGCCAAAAACTGCAAGAAACTAGCGCCGCGGGGCTAGCGCGGCGGCTGTCGGAAGCGAGCACATGCACTGATCACTTGAGCTCAAGATTCGGTGACGTTGCGGAGAGCGCGAGCGCCAGACCAGCTCGCCACACTCGCTTTGCATCATAGCGTGTGTACAATGTACGCTTGAGCGACCAACACGGAGAGGAAGCAGAAAAATACGGCTTTTGGCGTGGCCTCCGCGATCGGCTACGCTCGGAGGCCATAGCGCGGCGCGCCCGTGTCTCTCTGTGACGTCACGATATCAACTTACAAAAGTGAAACGTCACAGATGGCCCACAAACTACGTCACACTAGTGGCGATGTCGCGAGGTGCTGCAAGCTCGGATGAGCATTCCCGCTTACTTTGAAACCATATTAAAATTACTTAGAGGCGACGTTCGCCGCTAATACTTGGTCAAGATTGCCTTCGTATGCAGGAAAACCAATTAACGCAAGCATCTCGCGTTTGAAATTTTGGTGTCATGGGACCTTTAATACTGTTGGACCCTGCTGACATCATAATATCTCGGTATGTTTGCACCGACTTACGACAGCTCGATTTGACGATTTGATTCTGTCTGACCGGCAGGCAAGTTGTTTTCTAGACGTCCGTCAGACCACAGCCACATGCAAAATGGGGCAGAGCGCACCTGGAAGTTAGCACACGATTGCCGCCGATTAGACAGAATCGAAATACATGTCGACCAGCCAATCGCGGTACCGTGACCGGCCGCAACATTATCTTTACAAGAGAATCGAAATCTTTGCGAAGTTGCCGCCAGTTTATAGCGGTTCAGACGACAGTGCGATGCGTTCGTGTTCAGGGTGCTGAGGGCTCTACGCTGCATCTCAACGCCGGCACCTCGTCGACAGGGTGCCGCAGATGGGGAACACAAAACAGAGGTACGTCAAGCCTAAAGCTGCTGCTCTCTCTATGCACAGTATTGAAGTACGTTGACGGATTATTTGCTTTGCCTATCAGGCAAAACGGCGGATGTTTAGTGAGCGCACTCTCAAACCGCGTGCATAAAGCATGACCATTTCAACAAAAGGAGGCCTTGCATGTAGGATTTTGTTAGACTCAAATTTGCGAGAACCCATGTTGCCGGTGCAGCATCTTACTGGTGCAAACTGAACTCCAGCTTGCAGTGCACGGCGAACGGTTTCCACCAGTGGCACTTCGATAGCCCGCTCTCCTCTGGGCGATCACCAGTCCTATATTATTTGGCTGATACGCACTCCGCTTCACTGTGACCTTATCCAGCCACCTAAATGTGTGGGACCGCTTACTTTGTTCAAACGGGGGCAGCCACATCATGAACTGTTTGGCGAAGATACGTAGCCGGCGTCTCGACATACGTACGCGTGCTTCCTAGCATGAAGGCGCTGTCCTAGTTTCCTGAGAAGGTTATTTCTCCCACCTGGCGAGTTTTCCCTGCTGTATAACCACTTGAAAATTAACTTCAATTACAGCAGAAAGAAAATTTGCGTTGTTCGAACTGGCGACGTATAGGTGTCTAAACGCTTGAAAACTGACAAAGAACAAGAGGGAGACGGAGTGGAAGCTTAAGAAAGAAGTGGATAAAAGATAACGACTTCTTATCGCCGTGTTCTTTTAAACGGCGATTTTTATTTTTGTCATGGTTAACTCCCTATGCTCTTCCTGGAATGTTGTACATTCTCTTACCGCTCCGCTACACTGCTTTCTGAGAGTCGCTTTTGGTGTACGAAACATTTCATAGGTGTACCTTATAAGCCTACATTCGCCTTTGAGGTCAAATACGTTTATTTCTTTGGGCGTCTATGATACCGTCGTCTGCATTACAGTTTAAACAATATAAAAGCGAGGACAACAATAAGAAGTTGCTGTTTAGCAGCTTTACATGCTTGTTGCCGCTATCCTTAACGAACATAATAATAACAATAACCAACATACTTCCATATTTTCGTTCACATGTACGCCAAACCTGTATGACAAAGGAAAACAACTGCAGAATATCATCCCCACAAGTAAAAAATTACAGCATATCCACGGAGTGAATAACGATGAGTGGGCGAAGCTCGGGATGTTCATCGTAGATCGTGCCGAGTTCCCGATTAATTTAGTTCACGCGCACACTACGAATCCTCATGGTTCAACTATGCACAAGTGAAATTTCCCACCGGCACTTCATTGCAAGTCAAGATCCAGTGCATATATATATATATATATATATATATATATATATATATATATATATATATATGGGTTGCCGGTGAACGTTTCTCCAACGCGAGCAGTCGGTATTTCTCAATCAAGAAACTCACTAGGAGACGCTGCCTGCGCCAACATTGTCTCTCGCGGGTGAGGGCGCGTTCTGCTTCTTTGCGAGCTGGTAGAGCGTTCCCCTAAGAAAGAGCGTTTCCATAGCCAACGCGCGCCTTTCGCTCTCTCTCTGTCTCTGTCTCTCTCTCTCTCTCTCTCTCAAGACAGCAGAGGCACGCGCTCGCCCTAGGCGCGTGCCTCCCGGCGCGCGGGTTACGCCTGACGACTGACGCCTGACGCGGGACAAGGTTAGACTAAGAGGAGCTTCGCCCCTAAAAAAAGCCTCAAAATACTTTTCGCTCATGAAAATACAAAACCCTGTTTTACTCGGAATAAGAGGAAAAAAAGGTGTGAACAAGAAGGGACAAAAGAAGAATAAGAAATAATATGTGGCTTAGCCCCTCTCTGAGGAATCGCAATTACGCGAAAGCGATATATATGTTCACATAAGCAGTTGAATGGTTAGTGTACATTGAGGTGAACTGGCCCAATGTTATCGGTGTTTCGCAATGGTACGGCACCTTTTGACGTGGATGAACCCACACTCACGAATCGCATTCGTAACATCCATGACCAACCCTTTGTGGTAAAGAAGCAGTTTACGTAATAACTGGACATAGGTGATGGTAAATGGCACGCGAAAAAGGTATCAAGTATATGTACTTGTGCCACGCTGACCCGTCAACGCCGTCTTCGTACTTGCGCGCTTAGCGCAAGTTATTTAGCACAAGTCTCTTTAGCGCAAGCTAAAATTGAATCCTTATGGTTCAACTACGCACAAGTGAAATCTCCCACCAGCACTTGCAAGTCAAGATCCAGCGCATATATATATATATATATATATATATATATATATATATATATATATATATATGGGTGGCCGGTGAACAGTTCTCCAGCGCGAGCAGTCGGTATTTCTCAATCAAGAAACTCGCTAGAAGACGCTGCCTGCGTCAAGCTTGTCTCTCGCGGGTGAGGGCGTGTTCGCCTTCTTTGCGAGCTGGTAGCGCGTTCATCGAAGAAAGAGCGTTTCCATAGTCAACGCGCGCCTTTCGCTCTCTCTGTCTCTCTCACAAGACAGCAGATGGAAGAGTGAGAGAGCTCGCTCGCCGGGAGGCACGCGCCCTCCTTGTAGCGCGTTCCTAGCAGGTAACGCGCTACTACAACAGACCCAAACCTTAAGGAGCTTCGCCCCTTAAAAATATAAGCGAAGTTCCTTCAGCTTCGGACATTAGCGCCGACCGTGCAGTAGAGTAGCAGCCACCTTTCATCGTGGAGCTGGGATTTGCGCGTTCGATTCCGAGCGCATCAACGCAGGTGTTTCTCTGTTCTTATACGTATGTTTTTCTGCGTAAATTTGGTTACGGAAATGACTTGGTGCGGTCGTGATGAATTGATTGTTTTATGGGGGTTTACGACACAAAACCACGATATGATTATGAGAGACGTCGTAGTGGAGCGTTCCGGATATTCAGGTCACCGGTAGTTCTTTAACGTGTGCTGACATCGCACAGTACACGGGCCTCAACATTTCGCCTCCATCGAAATGCAGCCGCCGCGGCCGGGATTCGATCCCGCTACCTTTGGATCAGCAGCCGAGTGCCATAACCACTAGGCCACCGTGTTGGACCCCGGCATGAAACACTTTAGTTTTAACAAGGCCTTTTTTGCTTATGAAAAAGAGCGTCACGTTCTATGAAAAGTGCTATGGGGAAGGAGAACGAAAAGACACTATTGGTTGCTAAAAGCACGAAGACTTACTTGCAGAGATGCAGAACGTGCGCAGCCTACGGAGCTCACGGTCAAATGGCGGAATATCTAGAAGACAAGTCTATGCTCGTTGAAGTCGTGCCTTATATAACGTCTAAGCCAAGTCAAACCATCGAAATCACAAAATGTCGCAGCGAACTTTTTTGACGACGTAAAAAGATGCCGTGAACACCTTTCTGGCATGAAACAAGCTCGCACGTCACCCAAAGCTATTATCGTGTGGGCGAGAGGGTGTGTATGCGTGCGCATGCTGCACATGTGATGCGAACTTTTCATTGTCTTCTCTTTTGCGTTTTTCGAAGCTCTCTCCTCCATAACTACGTGTAGGGACCGCTTAGGTCTAGCTGTGAAACACGCGTTTCCGACATTAGCGCCGGGACCATCACTTGTAAGGACGAAATATCTTTAAACCATAGCGCTAACTCTCCACGCTGCTAGATTTCCACGATCGATGAAAGGCCACGGAAAAGTCAGCCGCATTTTTTGGGGGGAAAACTGGCTTCTCCTACAAAATATTGAGGACGCAATAAAGCAACAGAGAAATATGCACAAGTACTTTCTACGTGATGCAGTAATTACTACTCTTGAATTTCGCATACAATATAAGCTACGTCAGTAGGTAATTGGCAGGATGAATCACCTCGTCATACACAGCGTGATCCTGATACACTATGCTAGAATTATATCGACAGTTAAGGACCTTCAATATCCACAAACAAGATACCCTACTCAGATTGGCTCAATATGAAGGGCAACTTGTCCGTGTAACGCTGGTTTTATTACATGTTACGTCCACGCATTTTCGCAGGGGAAACAGGCTTATTTACGAACGTTTCAACCCGAGAACAGCCTCCCGATATATATATATATATATATATATATATATATATATATATATATATATATATATATATATATATATTGTGAGCAGAATATTCCCCGTTCGTCATCTTCACCTGTATATAATCACCATCACTGCCAGCGTCTTCGTGCAGCGCGTGGCTCGTCCGAATAAAGGATTCGTGACAACAGCTGTGCTCCTGCCTTACAAAGTGGTGGAAGGTGCTTTCGGTCCCTCGGTTCTCTACGAGTTTCCCCGAAGCTTCGTTCGGGTCGCCGTTTGCTCAGGCTCTCGACTGCCATGAACCGCGAACAACAGCCTGGCCCCTCCGGCATCAATGCTGCCGCGCACGTGGCCGCCCCCGCTACCCTTCCATGGACCGTCACCGCCCGGCAGCGTGAGCCAAGCATATTCTCTGGTCTTCCTCGTGACGACGTAGAAGAGTGGCTGGAAGATTACGTAAGAGTGAGTTCGTACAACCACTGGGACGACCCTCAGAAACTCCGGCACGTCGGCTTCTATCTGTCCGACGTCGCGAAAACCTGGTACTTTAACCACCAGAGCAGTTTCGCCGATTGGTCTGCTTTCCCAACATATACCCAACATCCATTCCGAAGTATCGAAGCGCAAGCTCGATGGGCGCGTGCAACACCCAGGGGAGACGTACACTTCGTACATCGAAGACGTACTTGCCCTTTGCCGCCGCGTGGACTCGGCTATGAAAGAAGCAGATCGTGTCCGACACATCCTCAAAGGCATAGGACACGTTGCATTTAACGCTTTGGTGATCAAGAATCCTAGCACCGTGGACGATATCATCGCAACTTGTCAGCACCTAGATGAACTTCAAGCCATTCGGTTGCAGCCAGACGCCTGTGACACCCGGCAGTCTACGGATGGCTATTTGCGAACGCTGATTCACGCTTTGATCCGCGAAGCGGCCGGGCTCTCTTGTTCGCCCGTACTTAAACCACCCTCCTGCTCCACTGGTCTGCGCTACATCATCAAAGAGGAGCTCTCCGCTATGGGGTGTCCTGTGGCCTCTGACCCACCGACGCCGTCAAACCCGCCCGCCACTTATGCACAAATGGCAGCCATGCAACCCGCTTTTGTACAGTCCGCGCCCAATGTTCCTGTGCAGGGCAACATTGCAGCATTTGCTCCCCTTGCACCAGTCCCTGCATTTTACGCACCCTGGCGCTCGTCCCGACCGGTATGTTACTATTGTCGCATACGAGGCCATATCTCGCGCTTTTGTCGGAAACGCCAACAGGACGAACGCCGCGGCTACGATGTCTACGAAAGGGACAGGGCGCCCTCGCCAAGCCAATATCATCGCCGCCCGTCGACACGTTCCTTTTCACCCCATCTTCCAAACGAGGCACCTCAAGGCTACCGTCCAGGACGCCGACGCTCCCCTTCCCCTCTCCGACGCTCAACGTCGCCCCTGCAACCGATCACCCACGCTTCTGACTACCGCCCGGAAAACTAGATGCTGCAGTTCTTGGAGAGAAAACTGCATCACCCGGAAAACCACACAATACCTCCAAGTGCCCGGCTAATTCGTTATTATTGTATGTTGAAGGGGGGCCTGTACAAGCTTTAGTTGACACGGGAGCCGCTGTTTCTGTTATTTGCGTTGATTTGTGCTCTCGTCTACGCAAGGTCACTACACCTTATAGTGGACCTCATTTACGTAGTTCAAATAATGTTGTCATTCGGCCGCCGGCACAGTGCACCGTTCGAGTTTTCATTGATGGGATTCGCCACCTCATTCAGTTCGCCGTGCTGACATCCTGCGCCTATATGCTAATGCTTGGATGGGACTTCCTTTCTGATGCCGCCGCCTTTATTTCTTGCCGCCAACGTCTTCTGCACATGTCGGAGACTGATGATGTCGACAACGGAGCGCAGTCCCGTCACCGTCTTCGCAACGTATCCGATTGTGTGGTGCCCCCTGGTCACGAGCAACTCCTGATGGTGGCTTCAGACGTAATCGACAGTGGTGACGTTCTAGTATCTCCGACAGCCCGTTACCTATCCAAAGGGATTACACTAGCATCGAGTCTCGTCCGCTTCATCAACGGCACGGCCCTTCTCGCCGTACTCAACATCACAGATGAGCCGATTCTGCTTCCTAAAGGTGCAGTTGTAGTTTCCGGTGCGGACACCCAGCCTGTCTCTGTGATGGCCGTGAGCACTAGTAGTACGGGGCAAAAGCGCCCGCCTACAGATGGTGCTCCTGCCTCTGCCCTGGCTAGTACCATAAGTACGGACCTGACTCCGCAGCAGAAAGATGAATTGCTCGCCTTGTTGCATAAACACAAGTCTTCGTTCGATGTACATTCTCCCCTTTTGGGACAGACCTCGGCGGCAACCCTCAGCATACACTTCGATGGAACTGCTATTGTGCGCCGTCGGCCGTATCGTCTCTCTTCCACCGAGCGCGAGATCATCGACAAGCACGTCGACGACATGCTCAAGCGAAATGTAATACGCCCTTCCTCAAACCCGTGGTCGTCACTTGTCCTCCTGGTACGGAAGAAAGACGCCTCCGTGCGCTCTTGCGTTGATTACCGTGCCTTGAACAAGATAACCCGAAAAGACGTATATCTTTTGCCTCGCGTTGATGCTGCATTTGATTCATTACAAGTTGCGGAATATTTTTCCAGCCTTGACCTACGCTCAGGTTACTGGCAAATCCCCATGCACGAGGCCGATAAGAAAAAAACTGCCTTTGCCGCACCTGATGGACTTTACGAATTTAACGTCATGCCTTGCGGCGTCTGCAATGCTCCAGGAACCTTCGAGCGAATGATGGACACTGTGCTCCGTGGCCTCAAGTGGAAGACATGTTTGTGCTACCTTGACGACATAGTAATATTTTCTTCAACGTTCGAACAGCACTTGAGGCGTCTAGACGAAGTGCTCACGTGTCTGTCTGCAGCCGGTCTTCAGCTGAATACTAAGAAATGTCACTTTGCGAGCCAAACTATTAAAGTACTGGGCCATCTCGTAAGAAAAAGGGGCATTCGGCCTGATCCCGATAATATTTCTGCCATCCTCCGCTTTCCGAGGCCTGAACGCCCGAAAGAGCTGCGCAGCTTTCTTGGCCTCGCAACCTACTTCCGCTGCTTCATCCGCAACTTTGCCGGGATTGCGGCACCGCTCCACCGACTCCTGTCTTCGGGAACCTCCTATGTGTGGTCCGACGATTGTCAAATGGCTTTTGACACTTTAAAGCGCGCCTTCACATCTGAACCGGTGCTCTGTAATTTCGATAACTCCGCGCCCACTCTACTACATACTGATGCCAGTGGCCATGGAATCGGCGCGGTTCTTTTACAACGACACAGGCATTCTGAAGAGCTTGTGGTCGCATATGCCAATCGTACGCTGACAGCGGCGGAAAGAAGCTATACGATAACCGAGCAAGAGTGCCTCGCCGTTGTTTGGGCCATACAGAAATTTAGACCTTATCTCCACGGCCACCACTTCACGGTCGTGACCGACCACCACGCTTTATGCTGGCTGTCGACATCAAAGAACCTATCTGGACGTCTAGGTCGCTGGATACTACGTCTCTAAGAATATGACTTTGACGTCACGTACAAATCCGGCAAGAAACATAATGATGCGGATGCTCTCAGCCGTTGCCCGCTGCCGTCACCTTCCGACATACTCTGCCCACCACGACCCGTCAGCGAGCCTGCGAACGAATCGTCAGCAGTTCTTTCACTCGCCGCGCTCGGTTGGCGTCCTCCTTTCCACCCCGACACGTTTGCGGCACACCAACGCAACGACGCTTACTGCCACTCAATTATGGAACGCCTTCACGGATCATCTCGTCCTCCTAATGCTCGGACCCGTCGACAGCTAAAGAACTTCAAGGTTGCGAACTCCATCCTGTACCGCCACATCTTCCATACCGAAGGACAGCGTTGGGTTCCGGTCGCCCCTCGGTCACTCAGGGCACAGATCTTGGAGACCTCTCACGACGACCCCACGGCTGGTCACCTAGCATGTCACAAAACTTATAACCGCGTCCGCACTTGTTTTTTCTGGCCTGCCTTGGCCACATGCGTAGCAAAATACGTCGCTTCTTGCTCGCTCTGTCAGCGCCGCAAACGACCAAATTCACCACCGGCTGGCCTGCTACGACCTCTTCCTTGCCCCGGCATTCCATTCGCCGTAATTGGCATTGATCTTTATGGACCGCTGCCAACATCACATGGCGGCAAGAGATGGATTGCCACTGCTGTAGACCACCTAACAAGGTACGCCGAAACCACAGCGCTACGTTCTGGATCTGCGGAAGAGATAGCAGATTTCTTCTTGGAAGCAATCCTTTTGCGGCATGGAGCTCCGCGCGTGCTGTTGAGTGACCACGGCAAGGCTTTCCTGTCGAAAGTTCTCGAGGACGTCCTCCTCACATGTAACACCATCCATAAGACGACTTCCAGCTACCATCCTCAAACTAACGGCCTCACAGAGCGCTTTCACCGCACCCTCTCCGATATGACATCTATGTATGTCAACGCTGACCACACCAACTGGGACACAATACTGGCATTCGTAACGTTTGCATACAATACCGCTGTCCAACGCACTACTGGTTACTCGCCATTCTTCCTCGTTTACGGCCGGCAACCGATATCTCCTCTCGACGCCTCCTTTTTTGACGTTCCCGTCAACCCGTCGGCACCACTAAGCGAGCAGTTCACATCTCGCCTGGCTACGTGTCGTCGTCGTGCCCATCTTAACACCGAGGCAACTCCACAGGACCGTAAGACACGCTACGATGCATCTCACCGCGTTGTTTTGTTCCGGCCAGGAGATGAAGTGTTACTATGGACCCCAACTCGCGTTCCCGGCCTGTGTGAAAAGTTTCAGTCACGTTTCATCGGACCTTACGTTGTTCGCGAGCAAACTTCACCGGTAAATATATATATATATATATATATATATATATATATATATATATATATATATAGTGAAGTAGATCCTCCTTTGAACAGTACAAACGGAAGATTTATTTCATGCAACGTTTCGACCGGAGTCCGGTCTTCTTCAGGCATGAAGAAGACCGGACTGAAGGCGTGAAGAAGACTTGCCTGAAGAAGACCGGACTCCGGTCGAAACGTTGCATCAAATAAATCGTCCATTTGTACTGCTCGGAGGAGGATCTACTTCACTTTACATCACGCCAACGGCCACTCCTCGCCATCATGCCCGCCTATATATATATATATATATATATATATATATATATATATATATATATATATATATATATTACAAACGAATTGCGCACTTGCGAACATCACACGTTTATTGTTCAACGTTTCAGCCGTGGCACGGCCTTCGTCAGAATAAAGCAATTACAGAATCGTAGCCGCTTTTATGGGCATACACATGTGGGCAAGGTCATGTACGTGCACGTGTAATCGTGCAATAATGACAAGGCTAAGAAGACAAGAACATGTGAACCACAAAACCGATGCAGATGCGCATGGCATCGCCACGTATACGCGCGACAAAGGAAATAAAAAACTATAAAGAACCATGTTTATATATATATATATATATATATATATATATATAATATATATATATATATATATATATATATATATATATATACACGTTAATGTCATTAATATGTAGCATGTTCATCATTTCAATCGGACGGAACAGTCATGGTGTGCCTATAATACGTAGTCGGGGCCTCGTGTTACATTCTATATGCGTTTATACAATTTACTGACAAGTGTAACACGTGTTAGGGATACCATTTGCACAAATTGTAGGAATTATTGTGGTCACTCAAGCAATATGCATAGCTTTCACGGGCTCTCCTTCAAACCGCAAGCGACTGCATCGAATTTAAAGATGAAAAGTGATTCGCGAATTTCCTTGCCATGGTGTGATCGAAAGCCAGATTCCAAGATTGTTGCTTTGAAATTATCAAATGAGGCGTCCAGTACTTGTGAGACGGAAGAATGGAAGTGGTGGAATTAGTAGGATTCTTGTCAAGGAAAAATTCTCGTAATCTTAAGTTTCTGGAAAAAATATCCAATCCTTAATATGGTGAAATTCAGTGCAACCTGCCTGTTATGTTGCCGCTCATAAGGCGATCGTACAGAAGGGACGGCGTAGCACCGTACGCTATACAAAGCTTCTTTCTCGGCTCTCTCTCTGCATGGTCTTTGACAGCAATTATCAATGGAAAGCAAACTGCTCCCATTGAGCGGCTGGTCTCCCACGCTGGCCCCCAGGGGTTCCTGGTACGAGACCCTTCCCTTTCGCTGAACCCGGCTGGAGGAAGATCGGCCAACGCGGAGGAAGATGAGGCGGGCAAACATGTCATGCTCCCAGCGGTCGCTCCGGGGGGTCGCGGCTGCGCGACCGTACTTGTCTGCTCAGTGGCCGTTTCGGGGAAGGGCAGCTCGGACGCGTAGGAGGATAATGCATGAGAAGTGCGCCGTCGCTCGAAGCGACAATGCGCTTGGCCCAACCAATTCTTTAACGACCGGCATGCGCTTTCGGCGCGCCGACTGGAACGAAGGGTTGAGTCGCAGCAATGCACGGTCCGAGCTGCGGGAAAGGCGAAGAAACGCAGTGTTCCCCGGAACCCACTTTACGACAGGGTTCGACTGGATGAGCTTGGGAGATGGCGCGAATGCCGCAGGGCTGCTACGATACCGATATTTCGACTGTGAGAATATCTGAGAGCGTGGGATAAGGAGAGGGAGAGCCATGATGGGAAAGAATGCAAAAATGCCTGTTTCAACTGCAAAGATGCTGCTGTCGAGATTAGGGACAGCCCACTAGGGAGTGGCTTAATCTGAGGATAAACAGATTGGATGACAGAAGGTTGAGGCGGACCAGCAGTGGCCACCTCCCCTTTTTCTTTGTTACCGCAAGGTACTAAAGACTGGACGGGATTCGTTTCCCTTCAGTCTAGGCTGTAATCATTTAAGTGATCGATCAGTAAGACTCCGTACGATGCAACTTCTGTCTGGGCCGTAACCACTCGGTGGTCGAACAGTGAGACCAAGTTCGTTGTATATAGTAACAGTGTTCTAGGCTCTAACTTAAGAAAAGTTAAGTAGAAGAGTAAGACGCTGTTGATGTCTATGTTATCATCAGTGTGCTTCGGCAAGATGTACATATGACTCTAAATATTTTGCTACAACATACCTTCAAGTTCATTACCTCCAACCTGCCTCCTGCTTCATCGACGTCGATCATCTTCTTGACGGGACTTCAGTCCACATCAAGGAGAAAACGAACAAGAAAAACATAACTCTGCCACTGCCGGACAAAAGTTGAGTCCTCTCGACAAGGGCGAGATTTCGTCTTTGGAAATGTCGTAGTAAGAGAGGTTCATTACATTACTTGATTCTGACGGGTTAAGAGGATATATGTCAGCTTTTTGCTGCCGCGGTCCCGCAACTGCCGTGAACACAACCGCAACCATTCCTTCATTCAGAGGTTCAAACTCAAGGCCCACCACTTCAAGAACCTTCTGCGAGATTACTGTCGCGAATCCTGGCTTGTGTGTTACCTTGACCACGCCTTCTACGGGTTGTCTTCAGCGCGTGTCCTGGCCACTGATGGCCTTCATCTTAGTTTTCGGGAACCGTAGTCTTAGCAAGCCACCTTCGACAGCTTTTTCTTACGAGGCTCAGTGAAACCGCCTCTTCCTGGCGCACCTGCGTACGCGACACTTCACTCGCCCCTGCCACGGCGATTAATAACGATGCCTCCGCTTGCCCCTTTGTCTGAAGTCATGATCTGACGACTAGGCCTCCACTTAACCGCCCTTCTGAAGTCAGTATCTCATGTCCTCAAGGCCCTGCTGACCTCATTCGGACAAACGGACGCTCATTGCGGTCACATTCAAGGAGTGGTCACCCGACAAGCAAGCCCTCGTTGCATAAGGTCACCAAAGTCAGAACAATAGCAGAACACTCAATGATGTTTGCCCGCCAAACAGCTCCACGCAAAATGCCTCATCGTCTTGCCATCGACTATGGGGCTTCCGGTCCCCTACACAGCCCACCGTAAGTTTATTCTCGCACGATAAACTCCAGCAGGTTCCAGCTCCTGTAGACTCGTCCACGATGTACAGATTCTACACCTCATGCATCGAACAGCCAGCCAACCCCAAGCCATGCTCATGAGACAACTCACGTGGCACGAGATTCAACGACGGACGATTGTCTGTCTACAACTGCCGCTGACCACCCCGTGCGAAAGTGTCCGTGCTTCAACTTCCCCTGTCCCTACTGGCCAAGCCCGAAGCTACTTCTCACAACTTGAGTGCTCCGATGGGCACCAAGTGCCAAAGTGACTACCGACTGCACGTTCTGATGAGAACTATTTTGGACATCCTGTATCTACAGTATTCATGGAAATTCGCAAGATGGTAGAAAACCGCATTATGTGCGAATTACTCATCTCAACGCTAAAAACATACCTAGAAGCTAACATGGTACCTAGGGGCCTCCGTATAGTCGTAAAACCTGCCGTAGCGAACATGTCGGTTCCTCACGTTGTCGCGTGGAATCAGGTACTTTCAAACGCTTCTTTTCCTTTGGTCCGCATTGTCCTTGGCCATTATGAAACACTGCTCAAATCGATTTGTAACCAGGAAAACCGATTAATTCCTAGTCATAAACTCGGTGCCCATGAATCTGTGCTATTGGGCGAATACAAGCAAAAGACATCAGCCGAAATAGGCGCCACTGAACGCAAGACGCTTTTGAGAGACGAAGTGATTGTGCCTCCCAAAATACCTATCGTCGCTACTTCGCCACACTCAAGCAGTTCCGCGCCGTCTGCCGACCCGTTAGACTCACGTAATGTAGTAAACCTCTCTTACGACATTTCCAAAGACGAAATCTCGCTCTTGTCGAGAAAACTCAACTTTTGCCCGGCAGCGGCAGGTTACACTGAATTTAACGTTATTAAGGATTTGGATATTTATTCCAAAAACTTAAGATTACGAGAATTTTTTCTTGACACGGATCCTACTAATTCTACCACTTCCATTCTTCCGTTAAACAGGCACTGGACGCCATCCACCCAACGCGATAAATGCCTCGACCTTATATATCGCTGCTGTTCAACTATACGTACTAAAGATTTACCGCAAACAAGCTGCCTTTAAAAGAAACCTTTCACTAAGAGAAACAGCTGCAATGGAACAGTTGAAAGCACGTGAAGTCGTCATAATAAAACCGGGAGATCAAGGCGGAGCACCAGTGTAATTAAACAAACTAGATTATGAGGCTTTGTGATACCGCTTTTTACAGGCGCCTTGACGACGACCCCACGGAGAAACATAAATCTGTCATCCTAAGCACAACGCATTGCCTCATTGAAGAGCAAGAAATTCCTAATTCCGCTTTCCACACTGTTGTTCCATAAAGCGCAGTTGCGGGTTGGTCCTATCTGCTGATAAAAATGCATAAGACAGGTCACCCCGAACGACCTATCTTTTTCGCAAAAGGCACGGTTCTCCCAATTCCTACTAATCTCCCAATTTGTAGATACAGTAATTAAGGATATTCCGGCTTCTTTCACATCGCATATCAAGAACACTGAGCACTTTTTTCCGAAATCGTTTACTTTCCTGTGCCCCCTCATTCGCTCTTGGTCACTTTAGACTTGACGTCCTTGTACACCAACATCCCTCATGCAGATGGAATACGGGCAGTACTTGAATGTTACAACGAACATCCCTGTGAGAAAGTAATTGACACTTCCACTTTCATGGCCCATTCAAAAATTGTTTTGAAATTGAACAAGTTAAAATTCAACGGCAGTCATTACGTACAGGTCAATGGTACCTCGATGGGCACACCTATATGCCCTAATTATGCAAATACCTTTGTGGGTCTACTCGAAAACTGATTCTCTGCAAGCCGTTCACCTATGCCCGTGTACTACAAACGGTTCATGGAAGACATCTTCATGATACGACAGCACGGCGAATCTCACATTTTATTGGTTATTGATGATGTCAACTATGCCTATCCATCCATTTTATTTTCCCATGCATACTTCGATCAAACCATTAACTTTTTAGACGTAACGTTGACGATGTGCGATGGCCAGCTAGCTACAAAAATTTATAGAAAGCATAGAGGTTAGCAGCAGTATCGGCATATAATAGTAATCGTGTGAAGCACTGTAAAACAAGTATAGACCTATTCCATCGGTCTGTGTCACGAAGATGCGCTGGCGGTGTCGTCGGGTGTTTTGGTTTCGCATGGTAGGCACCCGCCGGCGTGCCTACCAGCCGCTGTGTTTTCGCTGGTGCGGGTGCTGCTAACCGCCGTGCAATAATGAAAAAAGTGTGCACCGATGAGTTGCGCCGTGGGTTGGCTACGCAGCAATGCACAAGAAATGTGCGATTGGTTTTTATCGGTTTCCAGATCATCGGTTATGCGCCAAACGTTTTCGTCACAGCTAAGCTTATGTGTAATTATTTAGCCGTTAGTGCGGCTAGTTTCATTTGAGAGAAATATCCTTATTGTAAGTTTGTCAAGTGTAATGCTCGACACCATGTTTCTTGGTATAAAGAAAGTGTGGACACAGTGCGATGGCGCTTGATTACCGCAAAGTGCGCACTACATTAGCTTAGCACGCTATCACATGTACACAAATAATCACAGCCACTGTGTATAACTGAAGTGATCAAGTTCCAGATGCGTCATAGGAACTTTTATTTACTCGAGTGAAATATATATATAAGAGGTTAATTCACGTAGGGGCCGATGCCGTGTGCGAAAAGCCGATTACAGCGATGCTTTTGCAAATCGCTTGGGGCTGCGCGCCTTGCTGGCAAATAATCGAGAGCCTTGTCCGTGGCTCGTAATTGCTTTGTGTGTGTGTCTGTGTTATCGCTGCCGCATCTACATATATGACAGCGTCACAAACAACGCTCTTTTTGTATACTTGAGTATAACTAACCCTATACATTTGTTTGTGCGCAGGGATTTCGTGTAGGGATTAGAGACTTTAGTTCGAAACAGTATTTTTAGATGAGGCATTTTCAAGTTGTATTTGAACAAGTCTCGCTGTTCCAGGTGGTTAATTTTTGTGTTAGTCACCTAATTAAGACGTACGAATGAAGCGACGCCGACATGATAGCTCTAGATCATTCACATCCGTCGTGGCAAGATGCTTGTTGTTTAAATCAATTTGTCACATCTTCTCATAGCTGTGTCGATGTATTCTTTTCTACATTCAATGAATACTTTCTACAGAGCTACGGCAACTTCACCTCACGCGGCTTCCCCTTGCAAGCTGTTGTAAACACGCCGTCGGCGCTCCGACGCCCCGTGCTCGGAGGCAGCTTTCGCACACGCTGCGCAGGCGGCGGTTGCGCGACCATGCGGGGCCGCGGCGAAGGGCGGGCGGGGCCTCTGAACTCCGACGTCGCTACAAGTCGTAGCTATATCGCCAGCCAGGCCCTCCGATACAAGAGAATCTGCTCCCAACCAGCTAATTTCATTTCTAATTGTACGTAGCATCGAAACGCTCTAGTTCAACAGAAATATTCATCCATGATAATTGACGACGCCATCAAGTGGCGAGTAATCATGACCGTAAATCGCTCTTATGCGCCACCAGCAAAAGGCCAGCTGCCTCCCACAGCAACCTCGTTCTTTTTCCGCTCCTTCACAGAAAATGCCATACCGAAAAAACACCACAACATACTTCTACAAAGCGAGAGACTGAAATCAATTTTCAGAGAACCACCGCGTGTTACACACAGACGAGCCAAAATCTGTGTGACCTGCTTACATCATCAAAAAACAGTAATAAAAAACCTACAGGATGTCGACCCTGCAGCAAACCACGTTGCAAAGTATCCCACCACAGGACAACTTAATCAGTTGCGAACAGCACCGGGTCTAACTTCAGCTTAAAAGTGACTGGTGACTATACCTGCGACACACGCAACGGTGTTTATCTCCTCGAATGCTCTCTCCGTAAAATGCAATATGTTGGCGATGCCGCAACACCCTTGAGATATTGATTTAACATGCATAGGGCTCATATATCTACAGGCACTAACCTTCCAATATCGAAGCATGTCCACGTTACAGGCCACACATTTGATGACTTCAAAGCAACAATCGTGGAATCTGGCTTTCGATCGCACCATGACAGGGCAATTCGCGAATCATTTTTCATCTTTAAGTTCAATACAGTCGCTTGCGGTTTGAACAAGAGCCCGGCAAAGCTATGCGTATTGCATGTGTGACCGAAATAAATCTTACAATTTGTGCAACTAGTATCCCTAACACGTGTTGCACTTGTCAGTAAATTGCATAAATGCCGATAGAATGTAACACAAGGCCTTGACTACGTATTATAAGCGCACTTTGACTGTTCGACCTGACTGCAATGATTGACATGCACACGTGGTCTGTATCAGCACAAAGCAAGCACTTATATGCTATGTTGCAACCATTGTTACCCTTATGCTGAAGAAGACGGGTCCCTAGACGAAAAGATAAACAAACGTCCCTTTTTCGACGTGCGTCTTGTTGTTGTGTGTGTGTGCCTGCGTGCGTGTATATGCGTGCGTGAATGTGCGTGTGTGTGTTCTATTCAAGCGAGCAGCTGTCAGTGAATGAAAAAGTTTATCTGATAAACAGGGAGGAGAAAGGGCCGCGAAGGGTGGGTCCCTAGTCCATGAATACTGTGGCCGTTGCTGTAGTCTGCCCGGTCTAAGAAGGCCTTCTGGGTCTCCAAGTCGGCTCGAGTGAGGACGGCCCCCAAGGCTTCCTAAATGAGGTCAGCATTACGAGTTAACTTTCGGAGGCCTATACACTCCCACATAATATGTGGAAGAGACGGCCGCCTCGCACACCGGGAACACTGACTAGCATAGTGTATTTGTCGCTTCGCGTGCCACAATCCCAAGTGCGGTGAAGTGTGAGCCTGAAGTTTTTCTATCTTTCCGAACGTGTCCTGTTCCCAGCTGCGGATATGGAAACGCGTATATTTGTCGTTCGCGACGCTGGTGCTCAGGGATGTCCTTAAGGCCCTAATCCCTTGGTGATTTGCTTGGGGTGTCCCCTGCTCGCTTCACTGATTCACGATCTAGTACATTCGCCCGTTCATTGCCTGGGACTCCTGACTGTCCTGGGTATCATATAATGTATTGCGATGGGGGAGTGTTTTGCTTAGTAACTGGACCGTTATGCGCAGCAGACGTCCGTTTACGAACATCCGGCTCACCGCTCGTGAGTCAGTCAAAACTGTTATCGAGTTCCCCTTGCGCCTGCTTGTCTATGTGCTAAAGGTATGAGACTTGCTTTAGCTGTTCTCGGGCAAGCAATGTGCGCGAAGACCAAGATTTCGATATTTTAGTGTATGGAGTACTTGGCTGCCGCCAAAACCGTGACCATGGTCAGAATTCGTGATATCCGTGTAAATTACGTCATCATGCCCTCCAAAGCTTCTAGTGAATTTTCTCGCTCTAGCCGCGGGCCTTCCGCCATGCTAGACAGCACTGATTTTCCTCGGAATGGGAGGAACTCAAGTTGTTCTCTGAAGTCTGGGACAGGGGGGGGGGAGTAGTACAGAAGATGTCTTTGGCATAGTGGAGTCCGATAGAAAAGTTTAAATCAGCAGGGTCCCGTCTCCCTGCTTTTGTCCTAGCTGAATCGCTGCCCTCAGCTCCTCCAAAGTCTATGAACTCCGAGTGCCTGTAGACTGTCGTTGGATGTGCCAGCTACTTCTTCCAGTGCCGTCTTGTACGCCGTATGTATGATTACGCCCACTTCTCTATTTGCGCAGGGGCTGGTCTCCTATACGGTAGCGTTTATGTGACCCTACTTAGTACGAACACGTTTACCAATGAAACGACGTTCGCCTTGCGTTTCCTTGTTACTCTGGTTATCATCCGAGCTGATTTTTGGTGGTTGTTTTCAGCGTTTTGCTTGTGAAGTCAGCTTTTTAGTTTTCTTGGAGCCATAAGCCTATGATTCAGGTTCCATGTTCTTAGTTTTTAGTTAGGGGCACTTTAGGGGCTCAACTTTCCGACGACCGTCGACTCATACTGTCGCGCGCTTTTCATCCCCTTTTGATCTTTTCGATAGTTTTGGCCGTGTAGCCTAATCCATCCTGATTTCTCTGGTGCTCAGCACGCGCCGCTTTGTTCTGCAAGGTAATCTGCAGTTTACATTTGTTCTCCCAAGGATTGTTCGCTCTACAGCAGAGTGCCTCTTGTCGTCCCTAAAGCGATGTAGTCCGCATGCACCGAGAATTTTACGTCTGGAATTTGTTCTTGTCGTCTTGCTAGCCTGTTTATGCCTAAATTGAATTAAAGGAACGAGAGGATACGGCTGATTGCACGCAGGAAACCTAAACTAAATGGTCAAAGAGCGCAGTCGCCGCTGCTTTTGGTAGAGCCCTGGGTGACTAATATTATCTTACTACGTTGCCGTGAACAGGGAACATACGCCGCTGTCGTGGAGGCTATTCCGGAAAACTCGATTAAGCGCGCCAACGAAACCACAAAAATCACCGCTTTATGAAACCACTTGTTCATTTTCGCTTGACAGTCAGGGTTCAACAACAGTGCTACACAGGCCATTACCGAAGGTAGCACCATGTTCGTGTACGACCCCTCAGCTTCGGTTTCCTGGTTGAAATTAGGTGGATTTCACCTATCCGTAAATATGAGCAGGCTCGCCCTTTTACATATATAGCAGCGTACATGGGTTCCCAGTATAAATAACTTCCATTCTTTAATTAGTCTTCAGTGAGCAGCTGCTCTTGTTTCATGGTTAGTTAGCCAACTTTCGTTAATTACTTCTCAAATTTTCCCTCCTACCTATTTCACACTGCACGGCGCCGTGAGAAAAGCCATTCCGCAAAAGTGGGCACACGTCTGATTTTGTACATTTGTAAGATTGGCACATATACTGAAACACCCTGTTCGCTTCTACCGCTCATATTTTAGTGCTTACCAATCTATACCAATTTTTTAATCAATAAATGAAGCCCTTGCAAACCACCTCGTCTCAAAACCTTTCGATCTGATGTCCAATCTCATGGCTAATCAAGAACGTGCACCGTCATTCGACAGCTGCTTCTGTTGTCCTCCAGTTACGTGTTCACGCAAAATTGTGATTTGTTCTAAAACATCTATTAGTGTGTTTGAAGCATTGATGCTTCATTAGAGCAAAGTATCCTCAACTGGCTTATCAGTACTTGATGGTTGCTCAAGACAAAGGACAAGAACTAGAGAAAAACAATATTTTATACAGCACAGAACTTCTTTAAAACGACTGATTTCTTGCGTATCCAGCTGGTACATATGCACTCAGAATAATAAAGGCCACGCATCCCTAACTCTGTATCACGAACTGTGAACGCGAACCTTAAACCACGTTAGTACATATCCCTGACACATGACCGAACACGAACATTTAATTGCCTACAGCTGCCTCCTTCTTTTCATTTTCTTTTTCTTTCCACTTGCTATACCAAAACAGTCTACCGCGTGCATGTGCTCGCTGTTTATCTGTCAGGAATATTGATGGGCGACGTACAGAAGCGTCAGCAAGAGTTGATATGCTTGTGGCTTCTGACGTTAACCGCGTCGATCGTCTCGCACCTGTTTCAGCTCATAATAGCTGTCTTTATGTCTACGCTTGCACTTGCACCTTTGACAACGAAGGGCAAGAAAACCGTCAGAAGCAACGTTGCTTGCTAGTACGTTCGCGCCGTCACCAATACCGACCTATCACACACGAGCGCAAATCGTCGGGTAAGATTCCCAGAATCGACGTATCACTTTTCCAAAAATGAACCCACGAAAACTTGGCAAATTAAGTGTACTTTCCTTTGGTGCATTACGAAAACGACAGCAGCGGTTTAAATGCTGAGTCGGAGCCAATGCTTATGAAAACTAAACATTCTCGTTGAGCAGGCAGTTACAAAAACGTGCACAAACATGGCTCTCCACAGTACATAGATGGGTTACAACTTAACACGACACTAATCGACAGCAAATTCACAAGCTCATGCATTACAATGGACAATAAAACACAGGGGGTCCTATTTGCCAGGGCCACTCAAAGCGTCTTGTCAACATGAGACTTGCACGTCGATCTGGACGGTGTTTTTGTGGATCAGGGGCGTTCACCTTATTTATA
The DNA here is from genome assembly GCA_013339685.2 of Hyalomma asiaticum. Taxonomy (NCBI): domain Eukaryota; kingdom Metazoa; phylum Arthropoda; class Arachnida; order Ixodida; family Ixodidae; genus Hyalomma; species Hyalomma asiaticum. The sequence goes on from JABSTT010001839.1 coordinate 84,249, forward strand.
CTTTCACTCTCCCTCGACTAATCACTGACAACTGAGATTGCGTACGACAGCCCATTCTCGATTCATTAGATCCGCCTTTTGAGTGGTCCCAGAGCGTATGTGCTTCATCCGACGCAAATGACATGTACGGCATCGTAGCAGACGATGGAAGCCGCGTGCGATGCGAAACGCTGTACCCATTACTGAAAGTAACGACACTCGGCGCCAGCTCTACCAGTACGCCATTTTTACAGACATTTTGGTAGCATGAAGTTCTCGCACATTATCGTACAATGCAATCGGGCAAACGCCGCCTATTTGATACGGCTTTAGCCGCGAGGAACAAGCGCCAAACGCATCAGAGCATGTATTTCAGCAAAACCATTGCTCCGCGCACCCCGTTCTTAAAGAGTTTGTGTATCGACGACAGGGATACGCAAAAGCAGAGATCCGGCAATATGATTGATCACTCGCAACGACACAACCAAGAAACACACCTGGATAGGCAAAGAGTGTCAAAGGCCAGCACATCGGTTGTATTCTTTTCCAACGATGGAGGACGAATACTTCAGAACAGTCCGTGGGTTCACGTGGTGTTCAACTCATCAAACAATAGGTGGCGCACATACACCTCATCCACGAATTCCTCCTGGTTTGTCTTATAAGACAACACCACGACAGTTCCTGCCACGAATGCCTTCCGCTGCTTGGCGTTTTCATTGATGGTGGCGTCGTTGTAGATCCGTTCGTGAGTGTGGTGCTCTGTGGTTTGAACAATCTAGTTGCAGCAAACCCTACGCCGATTTAGCTCTATCTCTCTACCTGCTTAATCGGACAGGTACTTTGCCGAATTGAAAACTACACGAGACTTCTGTTTACGTTCAGTGCAGCAAGGCGACTGCTTCGTTTTCGTAGAGAGAAACGGAAAGGGGACACAGAGAGGAACACAAGTACAAAGAGTCTGCGAAAAGGATCCTCACGTCTCTTGCGGCCAACGTGCACTTAGCCACAGCCGTGCAAACCTGTTTTTGAGGGGCTTTACTTGTTTCTGGGTCTGTGTTACCACAGGCCGTGGGCTATGTCCTACATCTGGCGATCCCGGGTGCTTTCATGCCGTGTTCCCACAATCCGCAGGGGCGAACTTTAGCACATTGAAGAGAACAGACGTCCTAAGAAGACTCCTTCACTTTTGCTATGAGAGGCGGCAAAGGGAGGGGTAAGTAACAAAAAACAGCATAAATATAAATGGTCAACAGAACTTTTGCATCTTCTACAGCGCATGCAAACGCGAGCATAGCCACAACATTGCCAGGTGAACCAATATTGTTTCTGGTGTTGTGGGAAGTAGGCCCGCGGGCTCTGGTGGATGCAGGCCTCATATGATTTCACGCCACATTCCTCCACTTTACGCACGCCGTATCAAGCAAACCGGATATCACCCCTCAAATGACCCCCAAGGTTTCCTCTCGGGCGGCTGTTCGTTGTTGGTGTTCACAAAGCCGGCGAGGCTTCCCAGATATTTGACAGCGTTTCAATCTGAAAAAAAAAAGCGCAACGCTGAGTATTTGTGTCGCTGCTCGACCATGTTTTAAGGGCTGAAGGGATTTCGGATCACAGGGCAGTACAAGTTTGTATTTCTCTTACGACAAAAAATACACAGATTTCGTATACCTCGTTTCTGAAGTTTGAGCGTGCGGATGATGCCTCTATTAATGATACCCTCAGCGAAATTTTTTATCATTTCGTGTACTTGAGCGCTGCGGTGATGTTGATGTGTTGATTCTCTGGTTTATTCTTCCAAAGCCTCATTCTCTCATGCATTCATCGCTTCGTGCCTGTTAAAGAAAAAAATCACAGCATATTCACGGGGTTAATGATGATGAGTGGGGCGAAGCTCCGGAAGGAATCATCGGTAAACCGTGAAACTCTTCCGTGCAATTCGCCCCACAATTAAAAGTGAAACACTTGAGTAAATGTCATCAAACTATTATAACATCTCGCATCTTTCATCATCAACTACAAGTACCGCCATCTAGTTTTATAACATCTCGCGCATGCTACGAATCCTCACGGTTCAACTATGCACAATGTACAAGTGAAATCTCCCACCGGCACTTCATTGCAAGTCAAGATGCAGTGCCTATATATATATATATATATATATATATATATATATGGGTTGCCGGTGAACGCTTCTCCAACGTGAGCAGTCGGTATTTCTCAATCAAGAAACTCGCTGAGAGACGCTGCCTGCGCCAACGTTGTCTCTCGCGGGCGAGCGCGTGCCGGGAGCCACGCGCTCGCCCTCGGCGCGTGCGTGCCTCCCGGCAGGCACGCGCCGGTGGCTACCTACTACTACTACTACATACATCGGGGACGCACGACCCACGCCTTAAGGAGCTTCGCCCCTAAAAAGCTGTCTAAACCATGGATGACGAGACCTAGTTTGCTCATATCTCGACGTGTGTGTAGAACACGGCGCTCGAAGCAGAGTGGAGATCCTGCTAAGGCTGCTCTGGTTAACCACGTCAAGGAGGAACTTCGACTTAAAGCATCCAAACAGTTTTATTTCAAAGTATCATTACCCCAGCTTCCTGACAGCAATCCTAAAGAATTCTGGCAGTCCATCTTACCTTGAGCGACCAATAATAGCGCGTTTTTTTTTATTAACGAGACGTCTACAAATAACCCCGACAAAACCCGCATCTAAATTCAGTTCTTACTTTCAATCCGGTTTCGCCCAAAATGAACTCGAACACCTTCCTTTTCAGCGCAGCACAGCAGCTATAGGTTACCTTTGTGTATCTCTTGATCGTGTTCTCAATTTGGAGGTAGAACTTGATAGTACGAAGCCATCTGGTCCTGACAATATTTGCAATGCTTTTCTTCTTCGTTACTTCATTTGGGCTAATCGTTATGTAACAATTATTTTTAAGAAGTCTTCGGCTACAGCATATGTTCCTTCCTCGTGGCGACGTACGAGAATTCTACCGTTGCACAAATCAGGTAATAAACAAACGTTAACTACCGACCGATTTCTCTCATTTTTCCCTCCTACAAGTCACTTGAACATATCATTTACAAGCATATTATGGATTGCCTTGAACCAATAACATACTAAGTGATTGCCAGCGTGGTTTTCGTCATGATGTTAGCCCCGTAACTCAGTGGAATTCACGCATGACGTTGCTAAACCACTAGCTCTAAGTGCACAGGTTGACGCAATTTTTTATATCTGTCCAAGGCTCTTGACACTCTTGTACACTATAAATTACCATGTAAGCTTAGCCTTATTTTTAATAATCCTAAACTCGTCAAATGTATTGTTAGATTTCTGTCAGATCGTTCCCAGTATGTGCATTATAATTCTTCAGACTTTACTCTTGCTAATGTTTCCTCTGGCATACCGCACGCTACTGTCCTTGTCCTTCTTCTCTTCCTTGTTTACGCTAATGACTTGCCAAAATATATAAACACTAACATGCGTCTATATGCCGATGATTGCCTTCTCTACCCCGCTGTTAACTCTCCTGAAGACCATTCCGTTCTTAATGACGAATCCTCACACTTCTACTCATGGTGCACTGCACTGCAGATGAGTATAAACTTCATCAAAACTATTACAAACACGTTCACTAGACGCCTGGCTCCTTCAATTTTACAGCGTAAGCTGTTATGAGATCACAACAACGGCCGTTTTTGGTACCGTAGTTGACCGCCGCCGCCGCCAGTGTCCGTAACCACTATCGCTCACGTTTTAGAAAAGAATAGCTAGGACCGAGGAACATTCGAACCCATGTCCTCTGCGTGGCAGTCGAGCATTCTACACCTGACCTACACCTGTGCTCGAAAAATCATCGCTAGCCCCGCCACGGTGGTCTAGTGGTTATGGCACTCGGTGGCAGATCCGAAGGTCGCGGGATCGAATCCCGGCCGCGGCGGCTGCATTTCGATGGAGGCGAAATGTTGAGGCCCGTGTGCTGTGCGATGTCAGTGCACGTTAAAGAACCCCAGGTGGTCGAAATTTCCGGAGACCTCCACTACTCCGTCTCTCATAATCAGAGCTCGTTTTGGGACGTTAAACCCCACAAATCAATCACTCAATCAAAAATCATCGCTAAAATACCTATACAGGTATAACGTCTGCCGAGGAATCTCGTTAACGAATGCAATGTTACGTGGCAGAATAGTAATGCGTCAGTAAGCGTTGCGGAAACTGCCCTGCAGAACGAGTGCGAGGAATCATTAGAAGGAACACAGGGGTGCATGATTTGTAGCTCTGCATCCATTGAAGAGGCATCATCGACATCACCCTTATACAAGAAACGATCTTCAAATTTTCCATCATCATTATTGCGAAGCGCCGCCTCGTGAAGTTTTGTCGTATCATGCCATGCGTCACGCGACAGGCGACGTGCTCAGCCCCGACAGCAACCTGACTTGGCTCTTCGGTACAACTGATGACGGCTCCATGCAAGGTGCGCACCGCTGCTGAAGAAGTGATCGCTGAGCATCGCGCGCAGCTGCAGCAAGGCAACGTCGGGCACTCAGACCGCTGTGTAGACAGACGTACAAACTGCAGAGTTATGGCGCATGGCATACCTACCACCTGTACTTGCACAAGTTTTCCCAAGCGTTTAGAATGGCCTCTAAAAAGGTCGCTCCTCCAGATCACGCTGTCACTGTCCTGCGATTCCGCGCAGGCCTGGCTCTTTTTTTCTCGTACTCTTTCAATAACTCTTCGTTACTTAAGATATGCGAGTATAAATATCTTCAACAACTGTTCACTGGCAATCTATCTTGTAGCCAGCAGATTGAAATAATATGCAACAAATCGTAAAAAATGGCTGATCTCCGCACACCCCTTCAAGTAGCCCCCAAAAAACCAAACTGCTGACAATCAAAACACTAATTCGCCCAGAACTTGGACTATGCATCTCTTGTTTGGAACCCATTTAATAAAACGATATTGATGGGATTGGGTTCGTTAAAAAAACTGTTCGCTTTATCCCGTCGTTACGGTAGGAACTCTTCACCTTCTTCTAATCTCTCGAATCTCAAATTAACCACTCTGGCAACACGTCACCACAACGAAAGTTTAAATTCCTGCACGCTTTAATAAACAACCCCAGCCCTACCCGCGCAAGTCAATACTTTCAGCTTACTCAACCTTCCTGTACTCGCAGCCTTCATATCCTTAATCCTTCGCCACTTAAAATCTAGAACTGATTTGTGCAAATATAGCTACTTTTCCTTAACAATTGAAGGTTGGAATGCACTGCCTGGATTTGTTCGCGCTTTAAAATAATTGATTGTTTGTCTGCAATTGATATGTAATGTTGCCCCCACTACTGCCATAGTCCACGAATTGGCTGCAGTACGTAGAAACAAAATAAATAAAGGAATAAATGTTGTGCCATAAGCAAACATCACGTTGGCAGACGACAGATTCGGCGTGACACCGTAATTGTGTTTCGTCGCCGTGTACGTGAGGGCGCGGGCCACCTGATTTCAGCACGCGCGAAGCTGAGACAAACCTTGCGATTAAACTTGTGGCTTCCATCGCCAGCTATCGCAGCGAAGGTGTCCCCTGTACATGTCGCTGGTTGCGTCGGCACGTGCTCTCTGCTTCCTCTTTCTCCCGTCGTCTGTCTGGCGTGCTCACCCGCTGTGATACGATGACTCAATACTGCATTCTGGATCCTTTCGGTAAACACCAGAATCGCGCCGTGTACGTTTTGGCCAACCGTAGCGTAACGTTTGACGCGTTGAGGCCTTCCTGGGCACGCCGTTTTTCTGCATGGGGTCGAGTTCGGTCCAGCGTATTCACTCGATGCCGTGCCTCTCGACGGATTGGCCCTGTTTTGTGACAGTGCCCTCACTTCAAGAATGCTATGAAATAATGTTTCAAGGCATATAAAACACCTCAGGGTGCTGAGGTGGTTTCTTCCGAAACTTAGCTTCAAATCGGGTCTGAACTTCCTTGGTGTTTCCTTCAGCTGCTGAAGGTTCCCGGTGAGGTCCTTACGTCGAATGTGCTTCGTTCTTCGGCTCTTCATATTGAGGTTTCGGATCATCAGGACTTCGTGCACCCTGATGTTCCCCACAGTGGGATCGTATAGTGGGTTCTCGATACATAGAGCAGTGACTCTCCCGCTATAGCAGAGGGTTTCAACCTCAATATTCGCTTCAGGGAGCCCCTTCACCGTATCGTCAATCGAGCAAAAAAAAAAGGCGTTTGCCCTCGTGAGTTCTTCCTTACGTACCAAGCTTTTTCGTACAATTACTGTGCTGCTGCCAGCGTCCCGTAGCACGATGATATTCTTTCTTGTATTTTGCCCAGTAAAAAACTGTCATTCCCTTAACCATAGATCCTGGGCACGCAGGGGTTGTAGCACTAACGGTCTTGACTTTTTCCTGTTCTTAATTTCAAGAAAACCATCACTTACGTGATCTTCTTCCTTTGTCGACGGGCGTTCACAGAAGGTACCTGCTAAACTTCTTTCGCTTCATTGAAACACCCGTCGACCTCTTGACCGGTTTGTTCGCATACAAAACCTTTCACAATTGTTAGGAGCAAAACATCTCTTGGGCAGTTGATAGCGTGATGTCCTAGCCAATTACGCTGGAAACACCTCGGAATAGGCTTCGGAGGATTTCTTTCTGCAGGTACTATTGCGTCGAATCACCCAGCCCCTGTTTTCTGATCATGGCGACTTGAGCTTGATCATGCTGCCTTGGGCTTCCAGAAGTTGATCATGCCGCCTTGAGCTCCCAGAAGTTGATCTTTTCGCAAACCTAAGCCGCTCAGTGAGCAGGTCACTGAGCGGCTTAGGTTTCCTCTCTTTCAGATGGAGATACATGCTGAGGGACAGCAGAAGAACAATTCCTCCTTACCGAGACGCTCTCAAAGCGCGCGCGTACCTTCTCAATCTGTGAAAGTCCTGTCTACGGTCAAAATATTGGCTTAGTCGCGTAGACTACTTTCTAGAATTCTCTCCATCGGCGGGCTTTCCTGCCCTAAATTTGCCTCGGAAGCCTTCTACAGCGAAAATAAATTTCTTCAGCAAAGTGTGTAACTTTTGCATAATTGAGGGAATCCGCTCGCATCAGCCAGCCGTACGCACTGAGAGCTTCGTGCATAAACAAATGCTCAACTTCGTTGCCGTTTCTCCTCCGACCGATTCTGGCATTTAGCAACGGTTTCAAATCTGCGCAAGTAAACATTTAAATGAGGCTTTCTTTAATCGAAGTAGTAGTAGTAGTAGTAGTGGTGGTGGTGTTGTGGCTACAGGCGGTGTTAGCCTGGCAGATTAATCGAATGCCACCAGCAGCTTGCTCGGATTCTGTCGAGAATTGCATTCTTCCCTTTTAGCAGTGTCTACTCAAACTGACGAGTCGGCGCGCTGGTGCAAACGGTGATGTTTAAGTTCCAACTCATGGAGCCCTTGCCTCTCTCTCTCAGCCCTTGCGGCTTTTCTGTTTTCTCTCTCGCCGATTTTGGTTCCTCCCTACGTCACTCCTTCGCCTCCCTTCCTTCTTTCACTCTTTCAATCGCTTCTATTGTGCCTTGGATAACCCGCTCCCTGAGTGCAGCTCGAGCAAGGCCCATCTTTTCACCGAGAGCAGTTAATTTATCAAGATCCATGGTGCCCTTGAGCAGAATATAGCCGCGTGCACAAGCAAATATCTGCATATACTGTCTCGAAATACTCTCTGCACACAGGTTAGTGATAACGCTGCTCGACGCACAATATCCCTTACGCCAACACGCAAACGATCCAAGGCTCTTCCTGCCTACACTGAAACACGTTTGCATCGAAAACTCCTGGTCACGGACGGCAGAAATATTGTCACCGATTCCAGCTATGAGACACGGGAGGCAACTGATTGATCAATTCCCCGAAAATGACCCAAATAAAGCTTGGGCAATTAAGTTTTGCGTTTCTTTGGTGCACTAGCAAAACACCGGATGACCTGGCCACCTTCATGTTTCTGGCACTAGCTCCATAATTTTGACGCCGGGAAGACTGTGCCGTCATCGCATGCCATGCACAGGGCGTCTTCCCGTTTCGACTTCAGTTTGAACACATCGTTTATACGGTTATTTGAAATTATTGGAGAGTTTCTGAGCAAGTAGAATAAACCTGGCTGCTACAGCACTCTTGGAAACGGCCGAGTCAGAGCCAAGGATGACCAAACCAAAAATACATTCTCATTGACCAGGCACTTACAAAAACGTGCACAGACACGGGCCTTCACAATACAAACAGACGCGTTACAACTTAACACGAAACTAGGACCAAATGCGCAAGCTTATGTATTACAACAGAAAATAAAACACAAAGTGCCCCATTTACCAGCACCACTGGAAGCGTCTCGTCAGCGTAAGGCTTGCAGGTCGATCTCGACAGTTAGACTGCGGGGCAGCTTCTTTCAACTTCTAGCTTGTTTCACAGTGTCACATGACGACCCACTGACGACTGAGAGTGCTGACGACAGCCCGCGCTCGATTCATTCAGTTGGCATCGGCGGGTCTTTGAGAAGATTCGGCGCGGGTCACTTGGCCTCAGCACGCGCAAAGCTGGGGGAAAGCTCTCGGATGAACTCGTGGCTCCCATCGCTAGCTATCACGACGAAGGCTTCTCATTCTCTTTCACATGTTGCGGTTTCCGCCGGCGCATATTCTCTGACCCCCGTCGGTCTCGCGCGCTCACCCGCTGTGATGTGATGGCTTAATGTTGCATTCTGGAACCATTCGTAAAACACCACAATTTTGGCTTACCGTTGCGTGACGTTAGGCGCATTGAGGCTTTTGCTGCGCGCGCCCTTTTTCTGCATGAGGTTGGATTCGCTGCGCCATATTCAACGCGTTGCTATATGCTCCCCGGGGGCTTTGGCTCTATTTTGTGACTATCGCCGCCTATTATTTTTACACCTAACGCTTTGCCCAATTTATGGCCTCCACGACTTATATTAATCACTAAACACGCGTACTGAATTCAACAAATTTCTTGCGTGCCTCTTTTTGTATACAGTACATGTTATACTACGGGGCTTTCTTTTCCTGCGTCGACCCACCGATATTTAGGCACTCAAAAAGTGACGTTCATCTCACCCCTTTCAGCGACTTTCTCCAGTATGGCAGAACTAAGGTAATATGGGATCACGCCAATATTTTTTTCTATTTACGTTTTTGTTAGCAACGTGGACCGGCTGTGAAACTATTTTACGCGCTTTCTTAACAGGGCAACTCCACCGATTTCTTCACTGGCCACTTAGCTAAACGAAATTTTCAGTATATGTTATTTAGTTTTTCTGAGAATGAATTTCAAATATTTTTAAAGGTCTGGACGTCATGACCTGCAACGCTCCCTACTCGAGCAGGCGGGTGGGCAGAAGCACAGCGGTGATACTTTAGCGCCCAAATCGTCTTTGTCAAGTTCACCAAAGCTTACAGAACTCAATACATCGCCCGGATGACCTGGCCTCCTTCATTTTTCTGGAACCAGCTCCATAATTCTGATGGCGGGATGCCTGTGCCGTCATCGCATGCGTTGCACAGGGCGTCTTCCCATTTAAAGTTCGGTACGAACACATTCTTCATACGTCTATTTGAAATTATTGGAAAGTTTCTGAGCAAGTAGAATACACCGGGCTGCTAGTACTCTTGGAAAACAGTGGTATCAAAATATGGCGAAAAATTTCCGCAGTTCCACTTTAAGCAGGCCGTGTAGTAATGGTATTGGTGCGTAGTTCAGCTAACTGATATTGGGGCGTAGTTCAGCTAACCAGCAATGCCGAAACTTGAGGCTTGCCGCCTGAAGGTACTGTACGTGACCAATGCTAATTGCTGAGTCTCGCCGCGGACGCGGTGTGCGAGTAGATCCACTAAATTTGCATTGAACTCAAATGTTGTTGACTTCAAAATAATGTTTACGGTTTTTCACGCCCGGAATACGCGATATTGCCACCGGGTCCCTGTGTTCGGCTTAGGTGCTAGCATGATTTGATTAATTTCTGGGGTTTTCCAACCAGAAACCAGCTTTGATTATGACAGATACATTAGCAGAGGGCTTCGGAAATTTCCACCGTCTGGGTTGTTTTGTCGTGCACTGACAGTACACGAGCCACAACATTTCGCCTCCATTGAAATGCCGTCACCACGGCCAGGATTCCATCCCACGACCATGACCGCCACATAGAACACGAGACGTGCACAGCACCCAAGCATATATTGCTGGCGTCCATGTGAATCGTGGTAGGTGCGTCCTCGTCAAAGTGAGCCAGTGTAGGGGGCGTTTGTAGGCGCTGCCAGAGTTCGTCACATGCCGCTTGTTCTCCCAAATGCCGTTTGGAATGCCGCTCCAAATGCCGCTTGTTCTTCCAAATGCCGTTTGTTCTTCCAAATGGAACGTCTTCCCTTGTAAGGCGTGTTAGCGGCGCGGCTACGTCTGATGAGTTGCCTATAAATCTTCGGCAATATGCGCAGAGGCCAAGGAAATGCCCGACTTCCTTCTTATCCGTTGGGGCTGGAAATTTCGCAACGGCCGTAATCTTTTTCGGTGTCAGGACGAATGCCTCTGTGGCTTACAACATGCCCTATGAATTAGAGTTCCTCGAAACCGAAGTGGCATTCGTCTACTTTCAATGTCAGGCCGGCGGACCGAATAGCTTGAAAAACCAACAACAGCCTTGATAGGTGCTCGTCGAAAATTTCTGAAAAGATGATGACGTCATCGAGGTGCACTAACCACCGTCTGCCATTTTAGGCCAGACATAACCAGGTTCATCAGCCTTTGAAATGTTGCTAGAGCTGAGCATAATCCGAATAGCAAGACCTTAAATTCGTACAGCCCGGCAGGCGTCACGAAAGCAGTCTCTTCTCTGTCGCTTTCGTCGACCTCAGTTTCCAAATAGCCACTTTTCACATCCATTGCCGATAAATATCGTGCATACCTCAACCTGTCGATAAAATCACCAATACGCGGTAATGGTTGCGTGTCTTTTTTGTCAGCCGGTTCAGTTTGCGGTAGTCCACTAAAAAGCATAGGCTGCTGTCCTTATTTTTAACCAGCCCTACCAGCGATGAACAAAGACTTTTTGATGGCTGTATAACGTCATCGTTGAGCATCTTCCTCACTTGTTGAATCTCTTCCCAATCCTTTCTTTTGTGCGGCACGGTATTCTGTCGGATTTGTCGTGCCGTCTCCTCAGTTATAATACGGTGCTTCGTCAGTAGCGTTTGGTTGACTCTTGAGGTCGACGAAAAGCAGTCCTGAAACACGCTCAGGAGATTAACAAGACGCTGCCTCAGCGGTGGCGGTAAACTTATGGTCTCGTCAAAAGGTGGTTTTCTAAGTTAGCTGGCTTGCCGTACTGTACTGCGAGGCATTCGCGGCATTCTGCAACTTCGTCAAGGGAAGCGACTGCAGTGCCTTCGGTAATATGCGGTCGTTCGTTGCCAGTGTCAGCAGAAGTCGGCTGGACCATGCACTACACTGAATATACTCCTGGTTATAGCCACACCTTGAGTGAGCAACATAGAGGAATACTATAGCATTAACTAAAGGGTAGCAGGCCTAGTAAGTACGTTTAATAAGAGGTACAAATTGAAAGTGGTACAGGGATATGCACCTACCTCCAACCATGATGACCAGCTGGTTGAACGCTCCTATGAAGATGTGGAATCGGCAAAGGCTAAAATAAAGACGCAGTGCACTATTGTGGTGGGAGACTTCAATACTAAGGTAGGCGAGAAGCAGGCTGGAGACAAGGCAGTCGGGAACTATGGCGTGGGTTATAGGAATTACAGAGGGGAGTTATTAGCAGAGTATTGTAATAATCCATGTTTACGTTGTGGGGTCCACATCCACACCAAGTGCGCTTTGCTGTACAAGACAGACTGGTGTCGGCTGTCGTAGCGCTCCTTAGATCGGTGTTGTGACGCCACGGTACGAAGTCGAGCGATTCGACGTGCTTCTTTTGCAAGGCACAGCGTCTTGGCAACCGAGTACTCGCTGTGGAAATAAAATAGCAGTATTTTATTAACACTCCTTAGCAGTAGACATGCGTACAGCAGATAAAAAGGACTGTAATCCGTCGTCTCATAGTTTGCGATATTATAAGGTTATGTGACGAATGGGAACACGTCATCCAAGTCTTTGTGATCGCAGGAGACATGCCTGGCCAGCATGTTGGTAAGAGTCCTGTTCGTACGCTCTACAAGGCCGTTGGTTTGAGGGTGGTAAGATATTGATTGCCGGAACTTCGACCCGCAGAGACGAAGTAATTCGTCAATGGCATACGCAGCGAACTGACGACCACGAACACTAATCATCACACGGGGGGAACCGTGCCTGAGTATAACAAACCGCAGCGAGAACGGGGCAACGCTGGTAGCTGTTGCAGATGGTATGGCCGCAGTTTCTACGTGACGGGTCAAGTGGTCGACACATACGATAACCCACTGATTATCCTAAGGGGATCGTGGAAGTGGCCCCAAGATATCAATGCCTACTTGTTCAAACGGCAGACAGGATGGCGGCCGAGGCTGAAGAATACCCGACGGAGTAGTTGTTGGGCGCTTATGGTGTTGGTATTTCTCGCAACCGCTGACGTACTGCTTGACAGTGTCTCGCATTTTGCGCCAGTAAAAACGCTCCTGTGTGTGGTTCAGTGTTCTTCTGAAGCCTTGATGACCAGAGGTTACATCATCGTGCATGGAAGTCAATACGCCAGGTCGCAGACTCTGCGGAATCACAAGGAGAAAGCGTGCGCCTTTACCTGAGTAACTCGTCTTGTAAAGGAGGCCATCTCGCACGAAAAATCGACCGGTGGCTTGAGGGCGCAGAACAGCAGAGTAAAAAGGGGCTCCAGGCTAACATCATTGGTTTGTTCATCCCTGAATATTGTCGAGTCCAGTAATGTGGTCGAAATAGAAGCAAAGCAGTCATCGAAGTTGTCTTCGTCACACTCCGTAGTCGGTAGAGGATGGTGAGAAGGGCAGTCGGCATCTGCGTGATGGCGAGCGGACTTGTAAGAGATGACGAAGTCGTATTCCTGAAGTCGAAGGGCCCAACGTGCCAGTCGACCACTGGGATTACAGAGATTCGCCAACCAGCATAGAACGTGGTGGTCCCTAACTATAATGAATAGGCGCCCGTAGACGTAGGACCGAAATTTCTGAACCGCGAAAACTGCTCCCAAGCATTCTTGTTCCGTCATGGTGTAATTGTGTACCACCTTACTCAGAGATACATGACATAGGCCACAACGTGTTCAGATCCTTGATGACGTGCTAGCACAGCACCGATTCCGATTCTACTGGCATCAGCGCGCACTTCTGTAGGCGAGGAAGCATCGAAGTGGCGTAATTATAGGTCCCGATGATAGTTGATACTTGATTTGGCGGAACGCCTCGTCGCAAGCGGACGTCCAGTTGAAAGGAACATCCTTATGGAGAAGGCATGTCACGGGGTACACCACATCGACGAATCTTGGTACGAAGTGACGAAAATACGAGCATAAGGCCAAGAAACTCAGCAGCTCCCGCAGTGACTTCGGTGGTTCAAAGGAACTTACTGCTTCAATCTTCCGTGGATCGGGCCTCACGCCGTTTTTGTCGACTAGATGTCCAAGTACTAACGTTTCAGTCTCTAAAAAGCGACATTTCTTGGATTTCAGTACCAGGCCGGCTTTCTCAACACATTAAGGACGAGACTGACGTCGGTTATGCTCATCCAAAGTGCTTCCAAAAATCACATCATCATCCAGATAGCATAAGCAAATTTCCTATTTCATTCCATGGAAGATGGTGTCCATAAATCGTTCGAACTTTGCCGGCGCATTACAAAGGCCAAAGGGCATGACGTTGAACTCATAGAGGCCATCAGGTGTCACAAAGGCTGTGTTCTCTTTGTGGTCTCGGTGCATTGGTACCTGCCAATAACCTGATCTCAACTCCAGTGAGGTGAAGTAAGTGGCAGTATGGAGGCAGTCGATAACATCACCGATCCGAGGAAACGGATACACATCCTTTTAGGGGCGAAGCTCCTTAGGGTGTGGGTCGTTCCCTCCTCCGTACATAGTATGTAGCCACCTGTAGTTTTAGGGGCGAAGCTCCTCTTAGTCTAACCTTGTCACGCGTCAGGCGTCAGTCGTCAGGCGTCAGGCGTAACCCGCATGCCTCCCGGCACGCGCTCACCCTCCGCGTTCGCCTCGGTGCGTGCCTCCCTGCGCGTGCCTCTCTCTCTCTCCCGGCGCGTGCCTCGGCTGTCTTGTGTGAGAGAGACAGACAGAGAGAGAGCGAAAGGCGCGCGTTGGCTATGGAAACGCTCTTTCTTAGAGGAACGCTGTACCAGCTCGCAAAGAAGGAGAACGCGCTCTCACCCGCGAGAGACAACGTTGGCGCAGGCAGCATCTCCTATCGAGTTTCTTGATTGAGAAATACCGACTGCTCGCGTTGGAGAAGCGTTCACCGGCAACCCATATATATATATATATATATATATATATATATATATATATATATATATATAGGCACAGGATATTGACTTGCAATGGAGTGCCGGTGGGGGATTTCACTAGTGCATAGTTGAACCATGAAGATTCGTAGCGTGCGCGTTAACTAAATTTATCCGGAACTCGGCACGATCTACGATGAACATCCCGAGCTTCGCCCACTCATCATCATTCACTCCGTGGATATGCGTGGATTTTTTTTTGGTGACAGCATTAAGTTTTCTGTAGTCGACGCAGTATCGCCATGATCCATCCTTTTTCTTCACTAGAATCACTGGTGCTGCCCACGGACTTGAGGACTCCTGAACAACCCTTTTCTGTTGCATGTCCTTGACCTGTTCAGCGATAACTTCTCTCTGCTGAAGACACGCGGTAAGGCTTTTTTCGAATGGTATGTGCCGAGCCGTTGTCAGAGCACGAAAACGAGAAAGTGAAGCCTGCTTGTCGCCTTGTACGAAACTGAACACAGACATATGAACCAGAAAAACTCGTGCAAGAGCTTGGCGCTCATCTGAGGACAGACTTGTTTATCATTCGTAGGACGTGCTCGTGAGAAAAAGCTGGGTTGGCGTGGCAGGTTCTACAACGCGCCTCTTCGCTGAAAGCTATAACGGAGCTGTAAGTCATTTTTTCAAAAGTGGCGAGGTTCATATTGCGTGGGAGAACAGCAGGGGCAGATGAACAATTGAAAGCCCACAGATTCGTGGCACCCTTCAGTACACTTACGTCAGAACGCGGAATTAGTGCATCCTGCTTGGCGCAGCTCGGAGCAAGTGGTAAAACATGTGTGGCAAATGAAGAATGGTCGGCAGTAGTGACTTTGACACAGACATGCCAGAGTCAACAATGCCGTGGCGACAGATCATCGGAAACAACGAAGTACTTTTTCTCTTTCGGAGATGTGTCTGGAAGGGTGGCAAGAAGTGCATTATCCAGACTTATTTCGCCCGTACCACAATTGAAAAAAGCGCCACAATCCTTAAGAAAGTCAATACCGAGAGTCACATCATGAGTGGAACGCGGTAATACAAAAACTTGTGTTTTAAAATCCTCCCCGAAGAACAAAACACTTGCAGCACAAATACCGAGAGCAGTAAGGCACCCTCCACTGACACCACGAAAGATCACACCATCATTCCACGGTGACATAATTTCTCGTCCCAACCTCTCTGAACGTCGCACTCATGACGGACACGGTGGCGCCAGAATCCGCTAAAGCAATTGCAGTTATACTATCAACGAAGACACGCACTTTGTTTTCACCATCACAAGAGGAATATTTCGCAGAGATCCAGGCTGTCCGGCGACCTCACTTCCATTGGCCGCGTCGGCTAGTTTCCCGACGGCGGTGGTGACGTAAAGCGTCGCTGTGGTGGTGGCGAATGGCGTTCCCGAGGGTTTGGTGGTGTCAGGCTGCGATCTGGAGCTGGTGAGGCACTCCTTTTAAGTTGTCCGAAAGCATTTCTGTGTGCTGAGCCCGTGGTACGGATAGTCAGCGTGTGGTAAGTCAGTTTCCAAGTGGTTGTCATAGACGTCGCGGTCGAAATTAGTCCAACTTGGTGGTTGACCGTATCTTGTCTGTCGGCGTCTGTGACAAAATCGGGGGATGTAACCCTTGGCACCAATCTATAACAAACCGGCGATGTGGGACTCGGGTTGCAGGCTTCATGGTCAAACGTGGGGTGTGGCGTATAGCACTGATCACGACTTTCGGATTGCGGATGCGTAGCGACGGGTCCGTAAGAGCGCTCGTCCTGCATCACTTCGTCGTGAAAATGACACCGATGCTGCGGCCGCTTCATTGGCAGGGTAGCTTAGAGCAACTGGCACGTCAGATAACGAGGATACAGCGCGCGCAGGTTCATGGGGTTGGTTGGGACGACCAAGCCGTTTGACTCCCGCCGCTCCTTTAGTGTGCCGTTTTAGTTCCTCGCGGACTATCTGCCTTAAAGTGGTCGCAAGATTAAACTGATAGCCAGAGCTGTCGTCAACGCTTCCAACAGTGGTAACATTATCTAGCGCTCCGAACTTTGATGATACGGCGCAGCTTCAAAGTTTCAAACGTTCGGCACTGCTTGATGCGGTCGTTGACTGTGTAATGAAGAAGAAGCAGACCGTGCACAGCCAAGCAGCCGTATCGCCAGCGCATCGCAAGTGCTCGGGCTGGACGTTGTTACCGCCTTGGCTGGGAGGCCTACGCTGTCTCGTCTTGTGTGAGCCGCATCCGCTGCGCCTACGACCGCGTTGATCTTCTTTATTATAATTGGTGGAGGATTGCTGGGTCTTCCGTAACCCTGGAATTGCGCAACCGAACCTTACCGGCCATCATGACCACCGAAGGCAGCACGAGCTCTCCACCCGCTGCTCCCCAGAACGTCTGCCCGGGCACGCTCCGTCAGCGCGGCCCTGCCATATTCAGCGGCGCCGATGATCACGACGTTGATGACTGGCTGACGTCGTATGAACGTGTCAGTGGCCACAACAAATGGGACGACGTCACGAAATTGGACACCGTGTCGTTCTACATCACAGGCATCGCTCACTTGTAGATTCACAACCACGAAACCGACATCCCAAGCTGGCCTACGTTCAAAGGAAAAATCAGCGCGGTCTTCGGTCGTCCCGCTGTTCGAAGACTTCGCGCGGAACAACGCCTGCAGTCGAGAGCCCAACAATCAGTTGAAAATTTCACTAGCTACCTGGAAGATGTCATTGACCTGTGTAAACGCGTCGATGCTGCAATGACGGAGGCAGATAAAATAAAACATATATTGAAGGGCATTGACGAGGATGCATTTCAGATGCTCATTTCGAAGAGCCCTTCTACTGTAGCCCAGGTCATTAACCTCTGCCAGAGCTACGACGAACTTCGGCGGCAACGCCTCGTTACACATCGGCCGCTTCATCAGCCAGAATCGTTGTCCGGTCTAACTACAGCGCTACCAGATCCAACCCTTCTCTCGCAGATCAAGGCTTTTGTGCGGGAAGAAGTTGCACGACAACTCTCCCTCATCCCCACGCCCCCTGAATCCACTTCTTCGCTTAGTCCAACCCTACAAAACCTCGTACGCGAACAAGTGCTCGACGTCGTTCCACAACAGCGGGCGCCTCACGTCGCTGCACCATTGACCTACGCCGAAGCCGCCACGCGACCACGACCACCGACGTTCCGGGCTTCGCCTACAGTACCTAGCCCAGTTTACCCTACCGCACCGCCGCGACCTCCCGTCTATCGGGTCGCTAATCCCTGGCGCACAGCGGACAATCGACCTATCTGCTATTCCTGTGGTATACCGGGACACGTCGCACGCTTTTGCAACCGCCGACCACATCACCCACGTGTCAACCCTCGCCCGCCCGTATACGACTATCCATTGTCGTCCCCTCCAGACCAGGAATTCCACTCAACGCGCCCAAGCTTTCGATCCTCTCCTGGCCGCCGTTCCCCTTCTCCCCGTCGTCGCTCGCTCTCCACGATGCATCGACGTCCCTCTCTACCATTGAGACGGAAAACTAAGTGGCGCAGTTCCCGCGGGGCAAGAACTGCGTCATCGTCGACAAGATCAAGCCCTCTTTTTTCGCCGCCAAATGTTATTGATGTTGCTGTCGAAGGTGTCTCAGTATTTGCGCTTATTGACACAGGTGCCGCCATATCTGTCATTGCTGAACGATTATGCCGCTCAATACGAAAAATTACGACGCCATTCTTCGGTCCCCTTCTTCGCACTGCCACAGCACAGCACGTCCAGCCAGTGGCTGCGTGTACCGCCAGAGTTGAAATTCAAGGAAATCATTACACAGTCGAATTCGTCGTTCTTCCCCACTGTTCCCACGATGTTATTTTAGGGTGCGATTTTCTCTCCCGCCACCAAGCTGTCATTGATTGCAGCCGTGCCGCAGTCGCCTTCTCTTCGCTTCCCGATACCATATCTCAAGACGTTTCGGGTACCGGCGCCAAGTTGACCCTCACTGAGGACATTCAGATACCTCCGCATGCATGTCTCCTGGCCTCTGTGCCGTGTTCCGTTGCCTCCGACGCTACCGTACTGTTGTCACCGTGAAATGCTTTCGTTCATCGTCATCTCTCACCGCTCCCAACGGCACTGCTTGCCCTTCGCGCTCGTTCGACTTACGTCCCCGTACGCAATCAGTTTCCCTTTGCGCTTACTTTGTTTCGTGGTGAATGTCTCGGCACTGTGGAGCCTTACGAACCCCTTTACAACGTTCGTACTTCCTGAGGAATCGACGGAGGCCAGCGCCATCTCTTGCAGTCCCGTAACGGCCTCATCACCTGATGACGTTTTTAGAAATGCCATCGACGCCACCTTAAACCTTAAATAACTGAGGTGAGACTCTCTTTTCCAATTAGGTAGCTATACACGTCTTCAGCGATCCCTTTGAGAAGGTGTCCAACTTTATCTTCCTCAAATATAAGAGGGTTTACCGCCTTACACAGCTTCAAGACCACCTCTGTGTAGGTCGTACAGGTCTCACCTGGGACTTATACACGTTGAAGCAACGTCTGCTCCACCAGTTTCCTCTTCGCGAAGGAATCTCCGAAGCACTCTGTGGTGTCGCCAACAAAGCGGTCCCACGTAGTTAACAAGAGTGTGGAATTGGGTTTGTTGGTACTGCATAATTGGCTACTCAGCTCAAACGCTTTTCACACTGGACTGAGAAGGCACACGGACGAATGCTAACTAACACGGACGAGTGCTAACGGACGAGTGACGAGTTTCCACGCGGAAATTTGGTGTCGTTCCGCTGCTGTTCGGCACTTTCACCCCTCGCTTCCGGGCGGCGGGTGTCCCGTCACCTCGGGGACGGTTTTCGGATAGCGCGTCGACCGACCCTTACAGCGAACTACGCAGAAAAAAGCTTTTCCAGTCACTCTAGCCACAATGAAATTAATCGTTCGTTAGTCATTCCAGCGCTTCGCTTGAGCTATGCTATTTCTAGCATAGCTAATACTGTTGCTGCCAAGTATGTCGATTTCGGTGTAGAATGTGTGTTACTCTTGCTGTAATACAGTATAATTTTTTATTGTAACTGATATCTGTCCATATGTCATTATTAACAATTATGTATGGTGTAAGGCTCTTTCGTAATGCCTTAATGGCACTCGGAGCACTGTGATACAATAATGAACGAATTACAAGTTCCTCTGCAACACTGCACTTGCGTTGCAACGCCTTACATATTATGCTGCACCAGGGCTGCGCAGAGATACCCGTAAAAGTGTGCCGGAATGCAGACATCGAAATACACGGTTTGGAAGCCTAAAATACAGATACTGAGATACATTTGTAATTGCCGTAGCGGGGTATTTCAGAGATACTTTTGCAAAACGACGAAAAAAGTATCCCTGAATACAGATACTGCAATACTGATACTGAAATACTCATTTCTATGTCGCGGATGTTCATACTCCGTAAATACATTTATTAAGTACAGCATAATATTTAAAATTTTCCAGTGTATTGAAACTTCCAATTTATTCATTATTTTATCACAGTACTCCGAGTGCCATTAATGCAATACAAAGGAGGCTTACAATGTACATAATTGCTCATTCCCGAAAAAACGTAACGAGATACCCGTCACTTGCATATTATCGCGATACGGGCAATAAATTGTAAAGGTATTTCACTAATGCAAATACATTTTTCAAATGTGTCTCGATACAGCAATACAGACACTCGAAAATATCTCTGAAATACTATCGCAGTACTCTGGCATCGCCATACTGCCCAGCCGGCACTTAATAAATGCATGTACGTAGTAGGAACATCCCCGACATAGAAAAAAGTATTTCAGTATCAGTATTGCTATATCTGTATTCCGGAATACTTTGTTCGTCTTTTTGCAAAAGTATCATGAAATATCCCGCTACGTCAATTACAAATGTATCTCAGTGTCTGTATTTAGGCTTTCAAACCATGTACTTCGGTATCTGTATTCCAGAATATTTTTCGGTATCTCTGCCCAACCCTGCTCCCAACTAAAAACACCATAGCCGGCTCAGAAATACGTACCGTTACATCATAGAAATACCTTGGTGTCAACTTATGCAATAATCTTTTTTGGTCCCCTCACATTTCCAGCATCAGCTACGAGCCAAATCGCCTACTTGGCTACCTGCGTCGTAACCTGCGGCTAGTTCCTCCACCGCTAAAACTACTAGCACACCTAGCACTTGTCCGACCAAAACTCGAATACGCCATGAAAGTATGGGGCCCGCATCAAACTAACCTGTCATCCGCCCTTGATTCCATACAGAATCACACAGCTAGGTTTATGCAATCGGAATAATCGTAGCGCAAAAGTTTATCCAAACTCAAGTTATTGATCAACCTTCAAACCTTCGAATAGCGCCGCAAAATTGCAAAACTATTCCTTTCTCATAAATTCTACGATCAACTTCCTGATTAGTCTCCCACCGAACCGTTGAATCGTGCTTCATCTCGTCATGGTCACCTGAAAGACGTTTATCACCCCGCAGACCACACAACAGCCCATCTGAAGTCGTTCTTTGTGGAAACTTCAAAGGACTGGAACAGTCTTCCTGCTGGTGTGGTGCACCATGTGCAGTCCAGCCAAGCATCTTTCAAAGCATTCCTGAAAACTATCATCGACTAATCTCTCCCGCCCCTCATATGTAATACATGTGGGGCATTTCAAGTATCAGTAAATAAATAAATAAATGAACAGATAATGAGGCTTATCGTAGCAGCCAGCGTGTTAAGACAGCTTTGTCATCAACCGCAGTCATACAAATGTTCAACCCAGACTGATGTAATTGCTACGACAGGTGTTTCTGAAGGGACTGGGAGCTGTTCAGCAACGTGATGGTGACAGCGTGCACACGGTGGCCTTCGCATCGCGTGTGCTGACTTCTGATGAGCGCAAGTACTCCGTCGGAGAACGGGAGGCCCTGACGTGCTTGTTCGCGTGCTAGCGCTGGCATGTTCACTTGTGGTGCAGAAAATTTTTGTTGGGGACGAACCATGAGACCCTGGAGACGTCACTTTCAACTATACAGTGCGTCGACCTTTGAGTATATCGAGATGGTCGGCTCGGCTTTTGTATTATAACTTCGAGAGACTATAAAAAGGGATTGCAGAATGTCGTGGCAGATGTGCTTACACGCTACTTCTTAAGTATGACGATTCGCAGCAGACAATGCAGGCAGAAATTGTGTCCTTGGTATCGCAGTGCCTAACAAAGGAACGGCT
This sequence comes from Hyalomma asiaticum, assembly GCA_013339685.2. Classification (NCBI taxonomy): domain Eukaryota; kingdom Metazoa; phylum Arthropoda; class Arachnida; order Ixodida; family Ixodidae; genus Hyalomma; species Hyalomma asiaticum. Next base: position 105,986 of record JABSTT010001839.1, read on the forward strand.
GCAGGTGGCCACTGCTGCAGTCAACACTCCAACAGGTTGTTGTGCACATGGTACATGGTTGGGCGTCTGGGAAAGCTTTGCCAGTCGAAATAGTATCGTACTTTCACGTACGGGAAGTTCTTTCGTTCATGGCCTTTTGAGGCATGGTGAGGAGGTAGTTGTTCCAAGCCATTTAACCTCGATTCATGTTGCGCTTGTGCAGGAAGGTCATCCAGGAATTCTGATGAAGCAGACATTACGTGATCGTTACTGGTGGCCAGGTTTTGGTACGCAGGTAGAAGAAGCACTCCATTTCTCTCATATCGGCCATGCCGCGGACAAGTTAGCTAAGCCGCGTTTGCACTACTGCAGCCGGTGACGTTTATAGCGCTACCATGGCAGAAGTTGGCAGTGAATATAGTGCGAACGATTGACTGGGTACTTTCAAAGTAGGTATCGAATTGTAGCGTCATCTCCATGAAAGCTCATCATCATCGTTTTTCCACCACCGCGCAAACAGCGCCGGCCTCTCGCGGAGCTCATGCCGCGTGGCTCGAGGTCACACCAACGGCGAGACGAGACGCTGCAGCCCGCCGCTCCACTCTGCACTTGTTCGCCTCTTGGCTAATAAAAGGTAGCCACGACGGTACGGCCTAGGTTGGCCGCCGTCACGGCTTCTCGCTTCCTTCCTCGCTACTATAATATTGTTACGGATGTGACGATGGATTTATTTACAAAGCGAATGGTGAGAGCAGATGAGCCAAGACATGGACGGTCAGAAGCTTTCTTTTCTTTTCTTTTCTCCTTGTGTTTTGGCTCTTGCCCACTACGGGGGATTTGCCATGAAGCCGGCGGTTAATATAAAAAAGGAAAAAAAAGTGAGCTAAAACAAAGGAAGAGTAAGGAATCGGTAATGTAAGGAAGAATGAAATGTTAGAGTGATAGACTATTTATAATAGTAATGAACCATAATAAATAATTTGAGGTTTAATAAACTAGTGGCGGCAATTTCGAGGTACGAAGTTTTGGCTGGAAAGATGATTAGCAACGAATTCTTCTTGTGTCACGAAGGAATTTGCACATGGCTAAGCAGACGTTCCTGTTGCTGTAACCTAGTGAGGACGCTCCAAAGGAAAGAATATTCTGAGAATTCAGGGGAATTTTTAAATTCCTGAATGAAATTTCGAAATGTCTTTTCCTCTGACTACTATAACGCTGACAGGTAATTAAAAAGTGATCAATGTTTTCAGGCTCTTGACAATAGCAGCATAGCGGAGATGGCACCAGACCAGACCTGTGTAAATAAAAATTTAATGAAGGGATACGACAGCGAAATTTTGTTATTGCCACTTCCAGTTTACGAGAGGGGCACCACCTATTATTCCAAACAAAAGAAAGATGCCCATATTCTTCAATAGGTAACTTCATTTTTAAAGAATCTTGAAGTAAGGAGTACTTACGGTATCTAGACAAAGTAACAAAGGCAGTAGTAGGCACCACGTGCATTACCGGCCCATCTAGGGACCACCGCGCGAGAACATCAGCCATCTCGTTTATAAATATGCCACGATGGCCTGGCACCCACACCAATCGTATTTCACGCAAGTGGGGAGGAATTAATGAAGTGAATGCGTTTAGAGCAGAACACTTGGAAGGAGAAGCTGAAGCGAGTGATGTGCATACCGAAAGCGAATCAGTCACTATAACAACTGCCGAATTTTGTGCAGGAAGTTTGAGAATGGCTAAAAGAATGGCTAAGAGCTCTGCTTCGAATATGGGTGTATAATCCGGGAGGCGCAAGGTATATGACCAAGACAAAGTCTCTGAAAAAATGCCCACTCCCGCTTTCTCCTCACGCATGGATGCATCCGTCGCAATTACGTTATCAATTCCCAATTGACATAAATGATCTTCTAATAAGCCTATTAAGTATCTGGAAGGTAAGAGTTTGGCATTAGAAGGGAATATCATATCCAATTCAATTTTAGCATTGGCCAATGGTTTATCCGTTGAGACGATATCGCGAATGTTAACATCTAAAGCCTCTAGTTGCTTCTGCACAAACAAAACTTGAGGTCTGTATATGCGAGACCAAGGCTCATCAAAAAATGTTAGCGCTTCAGTACAGAACACGAAGTGTGATCGCCTCTGTGAAGACGCATAAATTTGTAAATATGTTTTGACAGTGAGGATACGGAATCTGCAAACTAACGTGGGTATTCGGGCTTCTTGGTACAGAACATAATTTGCAGTAAAGTTTGGCACCTTGAGACAACTGCCGATCCCTCAAAAACGCTGCGCGCTATCTTCTTTGTCGTCCTTCACGCTCCTCCAGTGCGGCGTTACATTTTCCTGCGGCGCAGAAGAAGCTCGCCGAGCGAGTCATAGTATGCGTCGTATATCGCAGGGCTTTAGTCGCACGACGTGTACAACTTGCGTCTTGTGGGAACAGCGCTTCTTAGCCGTGACCTTGGCGACAACATAGGTCACATCACTCGAGCAGTTCAGTATAACAAATGGGCCAGAATATTTGGAGAGAAGCTTTTGGCATAGGCCCTTTCTTCGAACTAGCGTCCACAGCCAAACATAATCGCCTTTTGCGAAAGTAAGCGGACGGTGTCTTGCGTCGTAACGGGCCTTGGCATGGGCATTTGACGAGAGGGTTCGGAGCCAAGCAAGTCGACGCGCTTCCTCGGCGCGACACAATGTCTGCGCGACACTAACCTCTTCGTTAGTCGAGAATGGAAGCATGGTATCGAGGAAGCTCTGGGGATGACGAGCGTAGAGCAGAAAGAAAGGAGCGTACCCCGTGGCTTCATGTTTAGCAGTGTTAAATGCGTACGTAATGAAAGGTAGTACAGCATTCCAGTTCTTATGGTCAGCTGAGACGTACATGGAGATCATGTTAATAATAGTGCGATTGGTGCGCTCCGTTATCATTCGTTTGCGGATGGTAAGGCGTGGAATGTCGATACTGAGATTCCGCAGAGCCACAGTAATTCTTCCACAACGTCAGCGGTGAACTCAGGACCGCGATCACTGATCGCCACACGGGGGGGCTCCGTGGCGGAGGATAATCGAATGCAGCAGAAATGACGACACATCTGAGGCTGTGGCTGAAACAAGTGCAATAGTCTCCGTGTAACGCGTCAAATAGTCTACACATACGATTACCCAGCCGCGGCCACTTGAAGATTTAGGGAAAGGGCAGAGTAAATCTATGCCCACTTTTTCAAACGGTGACGTCGGTGGCTTCACTGGCTGCAGCGTGCCCGCAGGAGAGGTAGTCGGGTGTTTGTGACGCTGGCACACATCGCAACTGGCCACGTACTGCTTGGTCGTCTTTCATTGTTGTGGCCGATAGAAGCGTTGTCGAATGCGATGAAGCGTCCGAGCAAATCCGAGAAGTCCGGGCGTAATGTGGTCGTGCATGGCCCTGAGAACCGCAAGGCGCAGGCACCCCGGAACGACGAGAAACAGCGGAGCTCCGCTGCCAGAATAATTCTTGCGATATAGCAAACCATCCCAGGCAGCACAGATGCTCGGGCCAATATTGTTTTTTTGTTGGCTTACGGAGGTACAATGAAGGCCCTGTGATACCACTCATAAGCCAGCCAGCATTGGAGATGCCATCTACTAAGGTATCCAACAATGGACCATCGTAACGATTCAATTTACAATAGTGGTTCTTCCATCCTGCAAAGAAGGCAAAAGTGGGCCATGGTTGCCACTCAGCATACAGTATTGGTCGGGCCAGTCCACAAGAATGGTAATGATGGGTCAATTTCCACATGGTCCTATCAATATTGGTTATGTAATGGCGGCAGGCTGTATATATTGTTCAATCAATCTCACTGCATCGCCAATGTTGGACTTCCGATGTTCTGTGTCGGACAATATTATCCCGGCCGCGGCGGCTGCATTTCGATGGAGGCGAAATGTTGAGGCCCGTGTGCTGTGCGATGTCAGTGCACGTTAAAGAACCCCAGGTGGTCGACATTTCCGGAGACCTCCACTACGGCGTCTCTCATAATCAGAACTGGTTTTGGGACGTTAAACCCCACAAATCAATCAATGTGTCGGACAATATTGTCCGCACACAAGAGTTGTAGCATCAATGTTGGTAACATTGGGAAGTACACATGATATATCGGGAGGCAAGTACACATGATATATTTCCAGTTTTCCCAATATGAAGGGACCACTAGCTCGATTCGGTGCCGCGAATGAGTTCAGAAAAGTCATTTTGTTTGTATTCAGTGCAGCACAAAAATTATGTCTATAATTTACGCAATTGTTTATTTGCACAAGTTCTAGCTAAGTGTATGGAAAGTATGCTAGAACTTGCACATTGGAAGTTGAGCAAACTACATCTACAACGCCACGACATGGTCCAAAGTGCCCAGCAGCAAAATAAAAAATTGGCAGATCCCACGTGCAGTGGGAATCAAGGAAATGCGAAGCACGCATAAGGAACTTAAAATGGATTTGCATTGTTGTCTCGCTATACCGAGTTTAGTACATATGAAGTTAACGAAACGGCCGCAAGAGCACCATGACTGTGGCATGTAAACCATGCCGCTCATACACGTATGTCATGATTCTCACGTTATGACTTGTCATTTACGTTCGTCATGCAGTCATGTTGCGCCATAGCAATATTGGTATACATCCCTTTAAAGAAATGAGTGGCATGTATATCATGCCGCTAATGACATGCATGTCACGATTTTCATGTTATGACCTGTCATTTATGATCGTCATACAGTCCTGTTGTGCCAAACCAATTTTTGTATAGGCTCCGTGCAGTCGAGTTTTCCATGTGCGACATCAGCGCCAGAATGCACTGCCTGGCGGAGAGAAGAAGCAAAATTGGGCAGACTGTGACAGGGAAATACGGAAATACGCGAACGCGATGCGCGTCTCCGACTCTATTGCAGCAGCGACCGCCCGTCGCACCTTCTTTCGTTTTATTTCCTATGAGACGCGCGCTCCAAATCTGCGACAAACTGTTCCAAAGGGCAACGCCGCGAGCGTTCGTGTGGTTCGCAGCACGCCCGGAAAGCAGCGAAGAAACGCGAGCGTCGCTGTCGCCTCGGTTTCCAGCGTGCGCGACTGAGCCGTCCGACGAGAGCTACGTAGCGCCGTCTGGTCAGTAGACGAGCGATCCCATTAACGAAACGGCAGTATAGCGCCAGGAGCATGGCATGTATGTAAATCATGCCGGTCATGACACGCGTGTCATGATTCTAATGTTATCACCTGTCATTTACGTTCGTCATGCCGTCGTGTTGTGCCATAGCAATTTGGGTATACATCCCATTAACGAATCGCCTGGCATGTAAATCATGCCGCCCATGACATGCATGTCATGATTTTCATGTTGTGACCTCTCATTTATGTTCGCCGTGCTGTCATATTGTGCCATACCAATTTTTGTATACACCCCATTAACGAGATGACCAGGAGAACACCAAGACTGTGACATGTAAGTCATGCCGCTCATGACACGCATGTCATGATTTTCATGTTATGACCTGCCATTTACGTTCGTCAGGCAGTCATGTTGTTCCATACCAATTTTCGCATACATCCCATTAGCGAAACGGCCAGGAGAGCCCTAAGACCGTGGCATGTAAATCATGTCGCTCATGACATGCATATCATGATTTTCATGTTATGACCTGTCATTTGTGTTCGTCATGTAGTCATGATGTGGCATACCAATATTCGTAAACATCCGATTAGCGAAACGGCTAGGAGAGCACCAAGACCATGGCATGTAAATCATGCCGCTCATGACATGCATGTCGTGATTGTCATGTTATGACCTGTCATTTATGTTCGTCATGTAGTCATGATGTGGCATACCAATATTCGTAAACATCCGATTAGCGTAACGGCCAGGAGAGCACCAAGACCGTGGCATGTAAATCATGCCGCTCATGACATGCATGTCATGATTTTCATGTTATGACCTGTCATTTATGTTCGTCATGTAGTCATGATGTGGCATACCAGTTTTCGTAAACATCCGATTAGCGAAACGGCCAGGAGAGCACCAAGACTGTGGCATGTAAATCATGTCGCTCATGACATGCATGTCATGATTTTGATGTTATGACCTGTCATTTATGTTCGTCATGTAGTCATGATGTGCCATACCAATTTTCGTAAACATCCGATTAGCGAAACGGCCAGGAGAGCAGAAAATCGTAGGCGGCTAGATAGATAGATAGATAGATAGATAGATACGCTCAAACTCGCCGAAGTTCGCTAAGAAATGCTTCGCATTTAATAGAAGTAGCTGTGTATACTGTCCATACATTCTAGCTGGTTTCACCAATACAGGACAGCAATACTGCTTGCGCGATAATATTGTCCAGACGGAAATATTGTCGCGCCTATGTTGTTCAAATTGGGAAGTACAACCGACATATTGGAAGCAATCATTTCTTTTTCATTTGAAACAACGTCAATATATATGTACCTACCGTGTGCACTCGCATAATTAGCACCCAAGCGTAATTTCTGCACTCCCAGTTTATGTATGGTTTGCGCAAAGATATTACTCGCATGCTCTCCCGTGACACCCAGGGCCACGTGGTGCAGGCTAGTGCTGTCTTTATCAGTATTGCGTGTTCGGTATCCCGGGCTTCGCATAGCCGATCGCATTTTGATTGTTTAGTAGCGACGTGTTGGCGATACCTACAAAACTAAACAGCATTTACAGGGTAACTGAAAGCCGTGCCGCCACGAAGATTTCGACACGTGAATATGAGTCACGCTTGATACTGGAGTTCGGAGACGCCGCTGACAGCACCAGTGACGACAATTCCCGAGTCACAAATCCGCTTATGTTTGAATGTAGCCCATGGATGCATTTGGCTGTCGAAGTACGCGTTCTGTCGAGTGAAAGCTACCTTCGTTTTGTGATACATTTCATTTGATACATCTCAGCTGAGCACGCGTCAAGATTCCTTGCACGATATTTCGGAAGTATTTGCGAAATTCCCATGCAATGCACGCACCTTCTAGAACTTCTACATTCATGGAGAAAAAGAAAACACGAGTTACGTGGTATGCGCGAGTAAGCACGGTATAAGTTGTGCATGAGCAAATACGGTATATGCAGCACGTTGGAAGGTAAAGAAAAGCCTTTGTTAACTTTCTACCTGGAGCAGCAGGTACAGGAGGCCGCCGAACATCGAAGCGTATCACGGCAGGGGGGGGGGGGGAGGGATGGGCACTGTGTGGGCTCCACTAATCCGTTTTTCTACGCATACATGTTTGAGGTATTTCTTCATAGCCAGCGGGGGGGGGGGGGGTGAGGCAGGCGAAGCCGCTTTCACTCGGCAGAGGTTTTTCGGACATACAGGTTGTGTCGCACGTGCATCGGATATCTGCTCAAACTGGCAAGTTTACGAAGTCAGAACCCCTAAGTGGACTACGGACACGGAACTCGCGACTGCAAACTCCTGCAGAGTGAGAAAGTGGCAGCCCTGCGCTTCTTCGGACCGGACATTATAGGTGAACTGAAAAGATGAGCCTCAACGTGTTCCGACTGATCTGAAAGTTTTCCTGGAAGCTTTGTACCGATTTTAGCCATTCGTTTATTTTACTCATTGTGCGTTCCGTTGTGCCCATACCCTCATTTTGGTGTGTGCCGAGTTTATTATAATGTATTACTGCGTATTTTTTTAGATTTGTCCATTTGTAAATACACACGTGGTGGGCTTTGTTGTATACATCGCGGCAGATGAAGTAATCGCTCCTAGCAAAGCTGTTTTGGGTCGCGTGACTTTCATGTTTGTTTGCTTTTTTCCTTGCGCGAAACATGTTTTCCTTTTGCTCTTTAACGGTCATTTCTTGTTCCTGGATTTCGGTTCTTTAGAAGTCGTCGGTTTATCCCCACATACCCTCCGTTCCGGATTCTGCATGCTGAAACACATCACCGTATCCTAACATTCACTTATGTTGTTTTACTTGAGGAAGTGTTTAATTTATATAATTCAGCTGTTTCGTGCACTTGTTTAAGGAACCTTTCAAGCTTCAGCTACTCCACCATTTAATAAGCAAGTAAACCATAACGTGCCGCATAGTTTTAGGCGTATGTTTTCTTGTGCCTCTTCTTCTTGCTTCTGGTGCTTATGCATTTAGTTTTCTCAAGGCTGATCATATACAGTGGACTTCAAACTTGGAGTAAATATTGATTTGTTGATTTCGTCAGAACTTTCTTTTCAATCCCTTGTCATGTTTCTTAAACTCACGAATAAAATGTATCACAAACAAGACATTTTGCTTATTTGTATGTGTGTATGTGTTCGAAAAATACGTTTCGGCATTAACATACGAGTGCATTGACCATTTGTGTCTGTTTTATGCTATCGGCATAACCATGAAGTGTGAACGCCAAAAAATTCATTTCCCAAGCTGGCAATGCATACATGCATACTAACTACAAAATAAAGCTGTTGTTACTCCCACAATTTAGTGGATATTCTTGCTTTTTGCCTAGAGCCAGAAGCCTCGGCAAAACAAATTTAAGTGCGTGCATGACAGCCAATAAAAAAGGTGGGGAAAGTATAGGATCATCCAATAAAGAAGGCTGGCAAGAAATGCTACCTCATCCAACGATGAATGCTGGCAAAAAATGATGGAACAGCCATCAATAAACGCTGGAAAAAACGGTTCGAGCTGCCATTGTTTATACAAGCTTACCAATATTGAAAATACAAACGATGAACAATGTTGGCCAAAGCCATTCTTTCCCAATTTTTCCAACAATTTACGACTGCTATCCAACATTGGACTAATCTTGTCTAAAGTGTAGCATGGACCGCGAAATCCAATGTAGTTCCAATATTGTATCCAATGTTTTCCAACGTTGCGCGAAGGTCGGTCCAATGTCGTTGTGCTGCCTGGGATCGCGAATAACGAACGGCGTTTCCCGTACAGATCTGCGGCCAGCATCAATAAGTAGTCTTAGTGAAGGATCACGTTGTTGCTCATTCCTGAAGATGTGAAAATTGGGAAACTCGGAGGAGACAACAGAAAGGTAGTTGTCGAAATCGTCGTCATCGGTGCTGCTATTTTGAGAGGGGATACGAGAAAGACAGTCGGCATCTGCGTGACAGCGACCACTCTTGAAGGCCACAGCAAACTCGTACTGAAGCCTTAATGCCGAACGCGCCGATTGGCCAGCTGGGTCACGCAGGCCAACAGCCAGCAGAGGGAATGATGGTCTGTAACGATCTTGAAATGTCGGCCGTACACATATGGTCTGAACTTGTGGACGGCGAACACAACTGCAAGACATTCCAATTCTGTCACGGTATAGTTGCTCTCAGCCTTTGTCAGGGTGCGACTTGCATAGGCAACCACGTGTTAGCGTCCATCCTGCAGTTGGACGAGCACGGCACCAAAGCCCACACCACTTGCATCTGTATGGAGTTCTGTGAATGCCATCGGATCAAAGTGAAGTAGGAGTGGGCCGGAACTGAGCAGGAACTTCAACTGCTCGAAAGCAGCGTCACACGGTGCAGTCCACGGGTAGGGAGTGTTTTTGCGAAGAAGGAATGTCAATGGATGAGCGATCTGGGCAAAGCCTTTGATAAATCTGCGAAAATAAGATGCTAGACCCAGGAAGCTTCGGAGATTCTTCACTGTTTTTGGTTGTTTGAAGTCGCGAACAGCGGCAATCTTCTCGGGGTCAGGCCGTATGCCATCCTTGTCGACCAGATATCCAAGCACAAGGGCTTGACGCTCGCAAAAATGACACTTTTTTGAGTTTAATATGAGACTGGCTTCTATGCAATCTAGAACCACAACAAGCATCTGGTTGTGCTCGTGAAAAGTTTTGCCAAAGATAATCACGTCGTCCAAATAACACATGCACGACTCCAATTTGAGACCACGAAGTACAGAGTCCATAAATCGTTCGAAGGTTGCTGGGGCATTGCATAAGTCAAAGGGCATCATGTTAAACTCGAAGAGTCCGTCAGGAGTAACAAAGGCGGTCTTCTCTTTGTCGGATGGGTGCATTGGAATCTGCCAATACCGAGACCGCAAATCGACCGATGAGAAGTACGAGGCGGAATGAAGGCAGTCAACGGCGTCGCCGATGCGCGGTAGAGGATACACGTCCTTCTTTGTGACGGAATTGAGACGACAGTAATCTACACAAAATCTCCATGAATTGTCCTTCTTTTTGACCAGTATAACAGGAGCTGCCCAGGGACTACTTGACTCTTGAATAATGCCCTTCTGGAGCATGTCGTTCACTTGATCGGCGATCACTGCCCTCTCCGATGGAGATACGCGATAAAGTTTCTGGCGGATGGGTGTGGCTTGTCCTGCGTTGATACGATGCTGCGTACGAGATTCCGGTAACACAAGGGGGCGTTCCCTCTGAGCAGAATCAAAGATTAACACGTATCGTTTACTTCTTGGAGCGAATCTTGCTCAGGAGACGACAGTGACTTGTTTATCATTCGTCGCAATTCAGCCGAATAGTCGGGAGGTGGTCGAATAACTTCTGAGGACTCGGCAATGATCCGTACGTCAAGTTCGTCTTGCTCCTCAAATGTGCCCAGCTTAAGTCGAGCTGGTAGAACTACGGACTCGGTTGACGGGTTGACTGTCCACAAAAAAGCGCGTCCGTCAATGGCTGGAACGACTGATCGCGGAACCAGCACATTCTTCTTAATCGCATTATTATGATCGGGTTCGACAAGGCCGCTGCAGGGTTCCCTCCGGACGCACGAAGAACACAGCGGAACAAACGTGCCGGTTCGACCGGGTAGGAACACATCTTGACACAGCGAGAATGCCTCGGGTTGATGAGTCTCAAAATCCTCAGGTGAAATCGTTGGCAATGTTCCTCGCAAAAGCACCTCTCCAGTCCCGCAGTCAAGCATAGCACCACATTCATGGAGTAGGTGTACGCCCAAAATAATGTCATGAGTGGTGCGGGTCAATACTGTGAACTCTGCGGTGAAGCTATGCCCTCCAATCGTGATTAAAACAGAACACACCTACAGTACGCAACCTTTCACCCCCAACTCCGCGAAAAGCTTCTTTGCGGTCCCATGCGAACATGACTTTATGTCCTAAAAACCGATCCTTAAAACGAAGGCTCATAACTGAAGTTACTGCACCAGTGTCCACAAGAGCTGTTGTATTTACACCGTCTACACACACACACACTTTGTTCTTTAGCATAACAGCACATGGAGGAATTGGCGTATCTGACCGTCCCTCGACCGCACCTCCATCGGTCGCATCAGCTAGTTGCCCAGCTGAGGCGGGGAAGGCGACCAGCGACGTGGTGACGGTAAATGGCGTGATCGTGCATGCGGCGGCGTAATGCTTCGGTCGGAGGCGGGGCAGTCATCGCGAAGTCGGGTAGGTGATGGCCGCCGCAGATGAGAGCCGCCAGCTGTAGGGGGGCTTCGTCGTTCAAGCGGGCCGTGTACGTCGAAAAGCGTGGTCCGCGGTGAGGGCGATGACAGAAACATGAAATATGCTTCTGTTAAAATATTGTAGCGCAAAGGAACACGGGGACACACAAAGAGCACAGGAAATATACCCTCGAACACCGCAAGTGTAGCATACAGGTGAATCACGGCGTGAATTAAGAGCGGCCGCGGCATGTGGAGTGCGGCTGTAGAGCTCAGAAGCGCGTCGTGACGCCTGGTAGTAGTTCAACTGAGGAAGTCGGGACGTTTGGTAAGGCTCCGGAGCAGGTCTAGGTGGTGTCAGTTGATAGCGTGTGTCACTCGTCAGGACAGCAGAGAAGCTCGCGTTGAACCGCGCTCCTTCAGGTGGCTGGCGACGCTCGATGGGTCGTTCTCGTGCCCAGGATACTGGTTGCTCCGGCATGTACTCACCGAACGTGCATTGGTAGCCATAGTCCACGTACTGAAGTCGCACGACCTCCTCTCGAACAACTCCACGCACTACCGAGGAGATGTCTTCGCAGGCGTTGACATCCGTACTCGCAACTGTAGGGACGTTCTCCAAGAGCCCAAATTTCGGGAGTATTCTTCGAGTCTTCAGAGCTTCAAATGTGCGGCGCAGTCCACTGAAGTCAGCAGGGTTTCTGAGATCGTCCTTTGCAATAAGAAAGTTGTAAACGTCTTCTGCTATACCTTTCAGCAGATGTCCAACTTTGTCTTCGTTGGACATATTTGCGTTTACAGTTCCGCAAAGTTGTAAAATCTCTTCGATGCACGTCGGCGATGCACGTCGTCGCCAGGTAACTGAGCACGGCGCGATAGCGTTTGTTCCGCCCTCTTCTTTTTAGAACAGGAATCTCCAAAGCAGGTTCTGAATTCCTCAACAAACGTTTCCCATGTCGTCAGCATACGTTCATGGTTGTCAAACCAAAGCAGAGCGGTACCGGCGAGACAAAATGGCACATTCATGAGTTTAGCGGCTGTGTTCCAGTTGTGGTAACGGCTTATCTTTAGTAGTGCCTTAGCCAGCCGTCAACATCTTCGTCTGGTTTTCCAGAAAATATCCGTGATTCCGGTGCCCAGTAGCTAGGCTGCGGCCTTGGTCCACGACTTCGTTGCCCCATGTCGATAGCGATGGTCGATGCTTCGCCACGGCTCGTCGGATCCCCTGTTCCGTTGTCGGTCATGCTTGTTGGTTCTGGTGGTAGCCCGGCCAGTCGCCTGCTTCTTCGAACTTCTGCGGCGGGGTGGTCCAGGGCGTCGAGTACCCAGCACTTCCACCAAAGCTGTTACGGATCTGACGATGGATTTATTTACAAAGCGAATGGTGAGAGCAGATGAGCCAAGACATGGGCGGTCAGAAGCTGCCGATCCCTCAAAAACCCTACGCGCTATCTTTGTCGTCCTTCACGCTCCTCCAGCGCTACGTTACAATATCACTGATCGGTTATCATTCCAGGTGACCTGAAGTTGCTTTTTCATCTACATTGATGTACTCAGCCGAGAAGGCTATGCGGAGGAAGTTATCACCAATAATTGGCCTCAATTTAAGTCAGAAGTGGTTAAAATATTCTTGAGAGAGTGGGCGCGAGGCATTGCACACCTCTGTCCGTCTCTGTACTATCCAGAAGAAAACGGCGTGGTTGAAAGCTTTAATCGCATGCTCAAATATTTCATGCAGGTTGCCCGATTGGAACGATGACCCCTGCTGCTCCAGGCTTCAGTGTTCGACTATCTCGGTGTAGGTTGTAGAGTTCGGGATGTCTTGCCACCAAGGGTGCACGTTGGAGCCGTCGGTAAACTAAACAAGAATTGACGTTTAATAAAAGTAACTCCGTAAACTAGCTCTAAACACTAGGAACCACCTCAGAACGCTATGAACACTAATAATACTCATGGACCCCTGCACTTGCTTTTTTTTAGCCTTCGTCCCGGTGGAGCGCGCACGCATGCACGCACACGCACACATACACACACAAACGCACACACACACAGACCTATCGCGAAGTTCGCGAAGACCTATGTGCCGACAGGCTGGGACGCCAGTCACGAAACTGCCATACCATTCTCCTGCTCCAGACCTAAAGCTGCAGAATGTTCGTGCCGCACGGAGAACAGAACGTATGCTCTTCAGTAAAACTGGCGATCCAACGCTGAAAACTACGCTTCACCGCATCAGTCAAAACGCATCCCTGCAGTGACCAGGTGTTCTTACACGTTCAGTAGTAGGCGATTATTTTTTTTTCAAGACTTGTGTTTCAATCACGTATTAAATCGCTGTTAACTGACAACTGAAATGAGTATAATCAAAATACATTGTTGACCTGTGCTTTTAGAAGTGTTAATGAAGCCTTTCGAATGCTTTGTCATGTAAGAGTTCATTCGGCATTAGTGGCTGTTGAATGCTGTTGTCATTGCGAAAAAGCGCTGCGCCACGCAAATACACACTGGACACAAAACAAACCTATCCTTATATATATATATATATATATATATATATATATATATATATATATATATATATATATATATATATATATATAACAGAATTCACGATGCGCCTCTTAGAGAACGACGGTTTATTACACCAACGTTTCGGTCGGAGCGCAACCTTTTTCGAGACACATGTCTTGAAAACGGTCGGGCTCCGACCGAAACGTTGATGTAATAAACCGTCGTCCTCTAAAAGGCGCATCGTCAATTCTGCTATAAACTGGCGGCAACCCAAGCTAATTTTTCATATACAGGCCTTTATATATATATATATATATATATATATATATATATATATATATATATATATATATATATATATACTGCTTCTTAATGTCAACATTAAATTCAGTTGCACAAATCGACAGTGGACTATTGGGCAGCAGCGCGCACACATTTATAGTTTAGAATGCATGTGCTTTCCGCAGTTCTTGAGTGAGTGCGTGGCAGCGAGATAACGTCCGCTTTTTGAGTCAATAGACAGTTTTAGTTTCACGTACGTAGAGGCTTTGGGTACGTAGGGCTTCTACGTGTAAGCAGTGGGCATGCGCAGAACATAGCGGCCGCTCGCTGGTCTCACGGACGCACGTGAGATTCGATTCTTTGCGCGCGTTTCTTGCGCACGTAGACAGCCTCGCGCGGGCGCTCGAACAAGATAAGCGCGTCGAGCGCGAGCAGACGGCTTGCATCAAAACACGGCGACAGGATGACTGGAGCGGTTCCGCGCCTTCGCTTTTCGAAGAGCGACGATTTAGACCTGATACGCGATGTGAGGGAATGCAACCCTTTCGAGGAAAACATGAGGCACACATTGCGGTGGACAGAGATCGCTGTCCGCTTGACAGAGTCGCACCAAAAAATGTTGAGCGCTCGCGCTGTTCGCGACCGGACGGACCTGCTGCTCGCGCAACACGCTGAGCGAGACAGGAGAAACCTTCGAAGGTAAGTCGCTTGGTGGTTTCCATGTAGTGTACAACGCACAATGTGAACTAGACTGGTCAGTACAAAGTTTTCTTCTCCTTGGTGGCACCTGCTAGGTCTGGAACCGAGGAGGAGTACTCGGAACAAGACCAGTTGCTCGAAGAAATTTTGACAATCTCGGAAGAGAACGGCTATTCTTTAAGAAGGCACCGTTGGGCCCTCGCAGTCGAAGCACATCAACCGTCAATAAAGGCACATCACTGGCTTGACTGAAATACTCCTCTTGGATCGAGTAGGGTACCGCAATGTTCATGATTCCCAGCAGATGGAGCTGTGGTAGCTCTCACCGCGCGTCGCGCACGTGTAGCTAAAAGCGTTTCAGATGGCGTGCACGTAACGTACGTGGACTCTTCACGTTTGCGTACGTGAAGTCCCTACGTACGTGAAACTAAAACTGTCTAATATGCTCACAAAGCGTGTAGTACCAACGCCTCGAAGGTGGCGTAGGCTGAAGCGAGATCATGCACACGTATAATAAAATACCTTCTTTTTTTTCCACGTTCAGAGTGCTTGGGCAATTAGACCACATCAGTGATGCTGCAAAATGCAGCAAAAAAAAAATAAGTAGGCCGTCTCCGATCACCAGCAGGCACGATGTGTCTACTTAATAGAAGAAAAATTTCGCCTTTGAATGCAAATTCTGTGCAATGCGTGAAGCAGTGCTGTAATTGACTGACCTGTTTTTATGAATTCAGGCTACGCTTCACGGTCAATACCCACTGAGGGCGAGTTTTACGTCTCTGCACTCTGTCTCGGATTAGTTCAGAGGTAGATGTGTGTTGACGTCAGTGTTTGAGAACTCGTTCTGTGTTGCAATGGTTGCACGTCTCTCGCAAGCGTGGTATAAGAACAGACACTCCAGCAAAGCTTCCATGGAGGCGTACTAACTTCGCACACATGCGCATGTGATGAATTCTGTGTAAGCTGTAAGATTACTCAGCAAAAAATGGGGCAGTCATTTCCGCGCCAATCCACTGTTGCTCTAATTTTCTGCTATTAATTCCCCCTAATTCAACTCGATATCGCAAAATGGGATTTAATATACCCAGTCCACAATTATTTCAATTTTCATGAACTCGACATTATTAGAACAAAATATCTTGCATAAGGCACCCAACACCATTTGAGTTGTCCAGAATGTACCATTTCTGATGCTTTTTGTGCAGCGATCATGTCAACAGCGGTGGCGACACCGCCGGAGGTTCCAGCTCATCATAAGAACCAGGTTTTCTCTAGTAGTGAAATATCTTGTACATATAATGAGGGAGAGTTTTCTTTGCATCATCTTCTTACTTCGCTGGTACTGCCGCGATACCTAAAGAACCTCTAAGGACATTGTGGTAATAGAGAAGCTGGCTTATAGGCTGCTAAGGACACTTACGCTTCCACACATGGTCGTTGACACAGACGCTGGGTGACGCATGCGATGCGAAATGCCAATAACTCTGAGTCACACGCTGCTGTGCGAGATGTTTCTGACGTCCGTAGAATGTTTTTGTTGGTGCTGAAATGGTTCAAAGGTTTCTTGCTGCCTGAGACGCTATTTTTTCAGTGACTTCTCCTGCCATGACCTTTCCGGTCGACGTCGAGGCTGTCGTTATTTCAAGGAGAGGACTCTCCACGTTATTTGAAATTTTCAGTGGGGAGGTGCCATCGTGAGGCTCCGGCAGTTGTTTATTTTTAAAGACGATTGTCTTTCTTGGGATACTTCGACGCAGAAATTTTGGTCTGTGTGTGTGTGTGTGTGTGTGTGTCTGTCCTGCTGCGAAAGGTGAACCCCTTCCTCAAAGACTACCCGGCTTGAACTGGTGGCTACCTCCATACTTCTGAACAGAGTCGGCCAAAAAGCAAATATTACGCATATCTGAGGCGCAACATCAATACGGAAGTATTAGTCGATGTGTTCTCTTAGTAGAAAGTACATAGATGCGTAATTCTAAAGACCCTAGTGCCTGTTAGGATTCGCAAAAGCGGACGTTTCCTGTACTAGGCAAGCTTCTTGCGTTTCCCGAAACCATGGCCAGATGGCGCCCTTACCTCACGCTGCGGTTAGCGCCAGGCAGGGGAACGGCCGCCCGCCACTCCGGCCGGTCCCTTTCTCTCCTCGCGTCTATTCGTTTTCTCTCTCGCTTGCGCAACTCCTCGGGGAAATAGAAACACGCGAACCGGGACTCATGTAGTACTGCCGATAGAAGGCTATCGTCTTTCGACGACATTTGCAGCGAAGCACGGAGATACGGGGCCAATTTTTTTTTTAATCTTCGCTCTTTCAGCGGCATTTTCTGGGATGCAAATTGGTAAGAAATTAGCTATTTAATTGCGGTGAACCGTGATCAAAATTTATTGTTTTGCCGTCCTGAAAAACGGGAAGAACTGAAACATTTATTTTTTTCTGAACTGAAACTCTTTTTTTCTGAGATGTAGCAACATTTGAACCACAGATTTGCATCCATTGCATGCTGCTGAATGCCCGCGAAAAAACAAAAGCTGAGAAAGAAGTTCTGCGGGTGTGTCTTCACCCGTAAAGCGTCGCGGTTAGCTCTATTATAGACATTGCGGTTTAGTTTCACATGCAAAACACGTTATCGTCTGCGATCTTCCTGTAAGCCGTGGAATCCTGAAATAGAGCCACTAAGAAGAGCTAGAGTCTGGTTGTGTTGGGGCCCCACGTTCTCTGTAAAGGCCAGTTCCTTTTGTTTCTCTGAAGCAAAAGACAAGGAGACATCACAATGCGCAATGGCAATAAGTTGAAAAAAAATTAAAGCCCATTTTATAAAGAAAGATATGCGTCGCTTCAGGTCGATCAGCAGTTCTTGAGTTAGTTGCGCGGGTGTTGGCTCTAACCTCTGATGCAGTTTGCATGAAAGAAAGCTTCACGTTCAACCAACTCAAGGAATGCGGATCGACCTGATGCGATGGATATCTCATTTGCACACAAGTAGCAAAATATGATTTCTGGTGATTAATGATGAAGAGGTATCGGAGAGCGCAGCGAAACATGGACAAGAGGCAGAACCAGACGAGGACAAGCACATGACAGCGATAACACTCCGAGAGTACGCGCTTGAAGGCACAAAAACCACCTAAGAACGATACATCATGAATCCCACGAAAATGGAAAACATACGGACTGGCTCTTATGGCATGCACCGGTACTCTCTATGAAGGACAATGCCAATGACTGTTTACTGATTCAGCAGTTATCGGCCCAAAGGATCGACTCAGTTCGATTATTTAGCTCAGAGTTGCGCTTATGCCGGTATAAAATAACTAGTTTCTTTAAAAGGGGGCGTTTTGTAACTTTTGTTATGTAATGCCGTGCAAGAAATCCGCCACCAGAAACACTTTTTCAGCTTGCTACTGTGCTGATCCAGGCACACGTTAATGCGTCTCCCTGTTTAGTCTATGCAGCACTTACCGAATTACAACGGAATACGGTACACCACTCCTACTTGAAGACTCACGGAGGGGGGGGGGGGGGTCTAGATGATTCTGATCACACAATTCCTGTTTAGTCCTGAAAGGATTTGTGGCTTTGCAGATGGTGGTTAGCCTAATTGAAGATGCAAAAACAACCGCCCGTCACCTCTGCTTCCAATTTTTCGCAGCTTATGCAAGACCTTGTGTATGTAAGGAATCACGACTGTTTTAACCCTGTAGCTTCCACTAGCTCTCACATCCTTTCTGAAGCCTTCTTCCTTAAACAGCCTTTCGAAGAGTGACAACAACGCATGTCAAGGATATCCAGCCACCTTTAGATGGTCGGATTGCTGCTGGAAATTGGTGTTCATCAAGTGGGTGTATGTTTTCCTTAAGAGCGTTTTTAAAGCACAATACACCTATGCCCCTCTTCACCAGTTTCAAATAGACAGATTGAAACTGGAGAGAGGTTTGTTGAATAAACGCATTCATTGTTGCAAGTAAGCGCTTGTCTTCGTCTACTTCCTTCTTGTGTCCATATTTTTCTGCGCTACCTAAGACACCTTTTCGTCATATCTCATTCTATTGTATGTTTAGAACTTTGTGTTTTGATCGTTGAAGTTCAATGAAGGCATATTAGGTGACCTGCCCGTTATTTTAAATCTTGTAGCCGTTGATTACACTCGCACACTCTCACTTAAACGGAAGACTCTGCCCATGCAAGTATGATACCCTTCTTATCATTGTGGTAGACGGTCAGAGTCTCTGCCATGGTAACTTCGCACAGACCGCTTGCAAGCATGAGATCACCGCGGGGACAGTGTTCCGTCGTGGGCCTCTGTAATGTCTTCAATTTCAAGACAGCAGCGATCTAGCATAAAGCTCTCGATCCATTTTCTCTGCTTCTTCACCACAAAGATGTTAAAATCTGCGCACACGAGGCTATACGGTTAGTGCGCGTAGCGTAGGATTGCCGTTCCCATTGTTCTTATGGGTAGAATTGCGAAGTGGAACTGTAGCGTTCCAAGACACGTATGTGGTGCACCGGTATTCTTTTGCTTGCGTATACGGGCAGATCTTATCGGTACAGCTGTGATTGTAAACTTTAGTGTTCTACGATACGCATGTCACGCGCCATTATTCTATTTCCATTGAGTAAGTTGGCTTTGGTACGGTGCGTTTTCGGCGCTCACGCATCAATCAGTGAGACATAGAAAGCCTTGCCTTAAAATCTTCATGAACAGGGTACGATCGAGAAGTCGTAAGGCAGTCGAGACCCGCTTATTCGGTTACCGGCATTCCACCACCACGAAAAACAACGAACGCTGTGGAAGTTGTAGTCAGAAATCTTTTATTCTGAAAGCGTTCCACCAATGACGACGCCGTTTCGAGAAATCTGTCGATTCACTTGCACACTCTTAATATATAAATTAATTCATTCAATTTACAGTTTCCTTAGTCCTCTTAGTCGAAGCCTAGAGCCCCTTTTGTGTTTTCAGAGCTACATGTTCATAAAAAGCTTCGTGCTTATAGAATAGCTCGACTTTAATGTCGACTAGCATCTGATGTGTGACGCACTATAGTGTTTATTACGCCCTGGTGAAGCAGCTGCGGTAGAAGAATATGATGACCTTTCGTTGTTTTCAATGCACAAGTGTGTGTGCACAAGTGCTCAGCAACGTGTAGCAATATAATCAATTATGGACAAAAGCGCTACAGAGCAGGTTGACCGTTTTTATGCCTCTTCTGACTACGCGGACGTCAACGAAGCGGCTATTTACTCTTCAGATGGAAGACAGTAGTCAAGGAAATAAAATAAATAGTATTCGGAGTATCATTGATTGAAATACATTTTAAGCCACGAAACGATCATCTAGTTGCTATGGTACTCTTCTGCTGATCCGAGGGTCGAGGCATCGAATCCCGGCCGCGGAATTTTCATGGAGGCGCAATCTTGAGGACTGTGCACTGAGCGATGTCAGTGCACATTAAAGAACCTCGATGAGGTAGTCGAAATTTCCGGAGTCCTCCGCTACGCGGTCTCTCATAATCATATTGTGGTCACGGGGCATAATATCCCTGAAATAACTCAAATATCCTTGAAATATCGCCAAGAGTTTCTGATAGCACGAGTGTCACGCTGGGACTGCAGCCGCTATCGTGGCTGCTCCATCGTCCTCGCTTCACTCTTGTCCTATCGATCATCGTATGAAGCCGGTTCCTGTAGCGGCAACTTCCACTGAATGCCAACATGGTACAACATCCTCGCTCTCGCCTACCCGCGTTGTGTTAGCTCACATGATAGCCCTACTTAGGAGGTGGCACAGCACAGCGTCGAGAGAGTGTGGCAAAGGAAAGTGAGTCAGAGGAGAAACCGGAAGAAAGATGCCACTTACCAAGATACAGTATGACTTGCTGTCCTTTGGGAGCGCGCTTGTTCGCATTGGTCCCACTCGCAACCGCAGCCGGGTTAAAATCTAGCGAAGTTGACGATCGGGGCTTCTACGCATAAGCGTGAAAGAGACCGGTGTAGAAGAAAGACAGAGAGATGAAACACTTAGAAATAAAGGAGCACCACAGGGTAGTAAACTGCAAAAGTGAACAGCGTTGGGAGACTTAGTGTTGCATTGTATTAAGTAAAAACAGCACTTAGGAGCAAGGATAGGGAAAGTAGACACGCACTACACTAACAACTGGCTCTTTATCGCAACCAGACAATATATAGAAAATTAACACCTACCTAGATATGCGCAGCACTCAGACGCGTGAAAACCAGAAAAAAGAAAAAGAAATGAACTGCCTCGAAAAGGACAAGTACGATTCGTTTTATGTACGGCGTTTCAAACAGCGCCAAGAAGGTAGCGATGCGGGTAGAAGTCCCCATTGCGTTCTTAGCCCCTATCAGCTGTGGCAGTCTTTATGAACTTATGTATCGAGTAGGATAAAAGTAGACGGCGTGCTACACCATGTACGATAATCCCTTTGTGCAGTTCGCCGTCCGTGTAGTGTGCGAAGGTCTGTTATGGTGCTTGCAACCATGCATAAGCCAGATCGGGAGGTTCTCTAACACCCGACTCGGAGAACATTCCAATAATCTGCACCACAAGTAGGGAAGCGATCAGGTCCTGCATTATAAAAAAAGTTCGAGGACACTTAAGCTTCGCCTCTAATAACGGAACTCTATTAGGCCGGAGAACAAACACGGGAGCCGCTGCGGTCACACCGATGTGGCGTCCCGTCAGGGACCACCCCCCCCCCTCCTGTCTCCTACGCTTCTGGCGGTCTCCTCCTCTAGCGGCAAGCAGTGCGACTCTCAGGCGCGTGGCCATGCCCTCCGATGGAGGCAGAAAATGGTGTTTGTTGCAAACTTTTTTGAACTACAATACTTTTTCTTACTATATTTTACCTCCAACCTGTATTTGCTGGTTCAAAATATTTATAGCCGGTTGTCTTGCTATACGATGGCTATTAAACATCACGTCCGTATTCGGGATCTCGCGGGTTACGAGGTCCAAGCTTTTATTACGATCCTAAGTCAACACACGCACTGCAACACCACTCTTTTGGGTCTAATCACTGACCGAAACTTGTCAT
Organism: Hyalomma asiaticum; assembly: GCA_013339685.2. Lineage (NCBI taxonomy): Eukaryota > Metazoa > Arthropoda > Arachnida > Ixodida > Ixodidae > Hyalomma > Hyalomma asiaticum. Next base: position 127,912 of record JABSTT010001839.1, read on the forward strand.
GGATGCCTCACGTTGCGTACTTAAAGGCGTGGCTAACCTCTATTGCCCACCTTCTCAAGTTTCTGGGCGGAAAGTCGTGAGGCACATCAGTACGATCGATGCTGCAACTTAAATGCTCTTTTCCTCGGTTTCTTACGTTACAGCCTTCCTGTGATGGGAAATGCGCGCAAAACAAATTTGCAAACACTCCAGGATATACAAGCTCAAGCTTTAAGGACGTGCCTCGGTCTTCCAAAGTGTGCGTCTACACCAGCAACAATTGTCATAGCAGGAGATCAGCATATGTCATCGTACATAGTTGTAGATACTCTCAGGGCACATATTCGTCACGCCGCCCGGGTACCTTTCCACCACCTCGCTTCTATACCTTCAGAAAGACCGCATGCAACGTTCAGCCACACTGTTGCTGCCAACCGTGCATCACTGCCCTCAAACTATACGCCAGCAGCAAGACCTTCCTCGCCTTTGTGGTGCCTACATCGCCCCGAAGTGCACCTCACGATCGCAGGAATCGCAAAAAGAGAATGTCATCGGTTGCCCTGAAACAGGCCACGTTACTTTATTTACAAGAGGCGCACAATGAACGCACCCACGTCTATACCGATGGCTCAGTTATGGCTAAAAGTTCAACCGCGGCAGTAGTAATCCCGGCAAGATCCATCACAATTAAACTCCGACTGTTGCATGCTACGTCAAGTACAGCTACTGAACTCGTAGCCCTCCGTTAAGCTGCTCTTCCATTCATTATAGAAGAGCCGCCTAATCCGTGGTCTGTACTGTGTGACAGCAAAAGTGCTCTTCAATGTTTACTATCCGCCCTACGTCACGGCTCACATGAACAGCTCGTTGCGGAGATCTGGCAAATGCACAATCATGCTGTACTGGCAGGACACACAGTAATATTCCAGTGGCTACCTAGTCACTGCGGCGTCCTGGGAAATGTCCACACTGACGTGGCGGCCCGGTCTGCTAACAACGGCGCCAGGTGTCTCGCCATTCCGCTCTCCAGATCCGACGCAGACAAAGAGCTTCGCGAAATACACGTCGACTGACGCTTGAGCCTGTGGAACTCATCTGCATTTTTAAGCGCAAGGTTTCAGGCATTAGACCCTAACCTGCAACTACGCATACCAACCGACTTCTCACGCCATGACTCGACCCTCCTTGTGCGCCCATGGGTTGGAGTAGCCTTCTTCAATGCATGTGCCTTCACCATCGGAATGGCTGATAGCCCCTTATGTGAATATTGTGGGTGCAGAGAAACAATCGCACATTTTCTCTGCGAATGCGCCACTTCAACGCCGAAAGAGCTCTTTCAGCCACGCTTGGTGAAATGGACAACCGCCAGTTTACTGAATACAAGATTTTAGGACACTGGACTACAAAGTCTTCAAGGCGAGTTGCTGTCAGGGCATTGATGCGATTTCTTCAACAAACAGGACTTGATGACCTATTGTGACAGTGCCCTGACAAGTGACAGTGATGGCGATATGTCCCTCAACTCTCTTGTCTCCTTTCTCTCTTTCATTCCCCTTTCCCCTTCTCCAGTACAGGGTGGCCGACCGGAGATCTCCTCTGGTTAGCCTCCCTGTCTTTCCTTTCCCTTTCTCTCTCTTTCTCTCTAAGTCAACCAACATGACTGATTATTGGATCATAAAATTTGGGAAAGAGAAACTATCGTCTACACAAAAGTATCAGCCTGTACATAATACATAATATTCACTGTACAAAATGTACATAATATTCACTGAAGCAATATAACAGTTTCAAATAGCACAGAACTGCACATACACTACTTATAAGCAAAAATACATGGAATACATGGAAATTACATGGAACAATTCTTTATACAATGTAAAAAAAATTCGCACCCAAATTTGTTACACACTGTTACGAAAATATTTAAATATCTAGTACATTTTCAAAATATGCACAACTATCACCACTTCACGCACGTCAGGCAAACTGTGCCCCATTTTATTTGTGCGAGAAAAAATAAGAAGCTCCAGATAACAGAAAACAGTTAACAGAAAACGCTCCAGATAACATAAAGTGCTGACTGAGGACGGTGACCGATTCAACAATATGCGCAGATCTCTGGCAACAAACCGTAGCAAAGTCCGACTTGCGATGGATTCAATGCGGATTCAATACAAAAATGTATTACGCGATCATTTTACCAGAATAAAGCTTGAAAGTCGGTCTGAGCAGGTGCTGTCTTTACTGTTACAGTGGGCTGTGCAAAAAGGAAAGGGGTAAAATGACAAGTGCGGACACTAACGACGTACTACGGCAGGCTACGACTACTTTCTAACATAGCGCTGAATGCAGATAATGTGCCGGCATTAGTAACACTTGATTTAGTTTATTCCATTCGTGTATGGTTGATGGAAAAAATGATTTCCCAAACACGTCGCTGTTTGAGGAATACTCTGCGAGACTGTACTTGTGCTTATGACGAGTAGGCGTGTCTGTGAAAATGTGACGTACTTAGACACGTCTACCTTGTAGTAATGATGTAGCAACTGGTACAAGAACTTCAGGCGCGCCTCTTTTGCCCTAGTAGTTAGCTTATCAATGCCAGAAGAAGCCAGAAGGTTAGTAGGAGATTCTGTACGTTTGAACTTGTTGTGCACAAATCTTATCGCTTTGCGTTGTACTGTCTCTAATTTTCCAATATTAGTTAGTGAATAAGGGAACCAAACTACGTTTGCGTGTTCTAATACTGGTCTTACGAACATGGTGTATGCTAAGAGCTTTGCGGGAGCAGGTGCCGTTTTCAGATGTCTTTTTAAGTAGAAAAGTTTACGCAGTGCGGCCGCAGTGACGTTAGCTATGTGTGTATCCCATGTCAGGTCAGATGTCAATGTAATGCCTAAGTACTTATGCTGGTGTACCATTAATGGTGTAAATGAAGTCTGATGGATTCTTCTTACGCGTTACCGTCATAGCTGCGGATTTTTTGCATTAATATACATTTGCCACTTAGCGCACCAATCTGCCACCTTGGTTAGACATTTGTTGAGACTAATGTGGTCTGCGAAGCTGGCGATCTCCTTATAAATAATGCAGTCGTCTGCAAACAGCTTGATACTGCAGTCGATGTCTGATGTGAGATCATATATGTAAATTAGAAATAATAGAGGTCCCAAGACGCAACCTTGAGGGACCCCAGAAGTAACAGGGACTATGTTTGATGCATGACCTTCATATAGAACGAACTGTGAGCGATCTGTTAGAAAATTTTTACCCAGGAAAACAGTAGTCCTTCTCCTATCACACTTTGCAGTTTTATTAGTAATTTACTGTGACATACGCAATCAAAAGCTTTAGAAAAATCAAGTAAAATCATATCTGTTTGGCCACGATTATTAATTGTGGAAGCGAGATTATGAACTACCTCAGTTAGCTGTGTAACAGTGGACAAACCCCTGCGAAATCCGTGTTGATCTGGAGACAAGAAATGCTCTCGAGAAAAACAGTGATATGCTTTAGGATGATATGTTCTAGTAGCTTACATGAAATACTGGTTAGGGATATCGGCCGGTAATTTGAAACCAATGACTGATCTCCTGATATAAGGACACGTATTATTTTTACGATTTCCATTCATCCGGTAGCTGGGATGAAGCGAGAGACTTTCGAAATATTAGTCCAAGCAACCTGCCACACCACTCCGCTTACCATTTAAGGAACCCGTGCGATGAACAATGCCCGGTGCGTCGTACCGCAAAAGACGGTGGACACTCTCGTCGTTCTAGAGGAGTTTTGCTACGATGTCCCAGGCTTGTGATGTCTTGCGCTAGAGGGTTTGTCACATGCCCGCAAACTAGTCCTTGCCGCCCAGCTAACCACACACAAAAAAACAAACAAGCATCACGGACTACCTCTCAAAATAAAGGTATGCGATAAAGGAATTGAAAATTTGCGTTTTTGTTATGCATTCGTTAATTCGACATTCGGATAATTCGGACATTTTTTTCACTCCCTTGAGATCCGAATTAACGAAGTTTTACTGTAGCGAGAATTTTTATTTGCCTTTGGTGTCCTTTTAAGAGAGCCTTGGGGCAACAACATGGCTGAAATGAAGGCAGGTAACAAATCTGGCTGCATTTGGCTTACCAGGGGCAGAGCTGACCGCATGGATAGAGGAGACAGAAAAGGGCTAGGTTGAGGGGACAGTGGAGCATGCAGTGCAAGCTGCCTGCTGTTTTGTGGGGTTTATCGTCTCAAAACCAGCTCTGATTATGAGAGACGCCGTAGTGGAGGTCTCCGGAAATTTCGACCACCTGGGGTTCTTTAACGTGCACTGACATCACACAGCACACGGGCCTCAACATTTCGCCTCCATCCAAATGCAGCCGCCGCGGCCGGGATTCGATCCCGCGACCTTTGGATCTGCAGCCGAGTGCCATAACCACTAGACCACCGTGGCGGGGCTGCAAGGTGCCTGCTGCCAAGTGCACATTGTGGGAGCAAGCGTGGGCAGAATAAAGAAAGTGCTACGTTTGGCTATGCAAGTCAAGCTTGCCGAGACAAACACAACAACAAAAGGCTGAACACAGGTGCGAGAAAATAGAGGCACCACACAAGAAATTCATTCTTGAACATTCTCCTGCAGTTTCTGAATGCCGGAGGTGACCTGGACACCTGCCGCAAAGAGTACGAGTGTGCTGCACCCTGTCAAAACGACGACAAATTTATTTCACTTCTTGGAACACGTGCACAGTGTTGGATAAATAAAAGGACTAATTTTGTTTCTCATTGTACCAGTATTCCATCTCACTGCCTGTAGTAGTGCTCATACATCTAGAATTTTGTTTTCTTGGCAGTCACCAACTCCCTAGTATTTTTTGCAAAAGCTATTACTACATTCCTTGCTTAAAATTCATGTGTTCTGCTGTTCTGTAAGATATTGCCTCTACATCGCGATGCGTACTATGTTATTCCCCCACCCTCTTTTTTAATGCAATGATTTTAAAGAGCCCCAATGGGCTCAATAAATGATGTTTCAATGTGAAGGGACTGTTGAGATCAGCATGTGCCTCACAGAACAAGCTATGAAGGTATATGGCACATTGCTTGAAAAGGGCCTCAGCATTTCCTCCTGGGTAAGTGTAGTCACTGCAGATGGGATCAAGCCTGCAAACTTTAATAGCAGGAATGCAATGTCCTAGCAATAACTTGGCACTGCATGTAAAATCTTCAACAGAGGCAGTCATTCACCTGCACTTTGTAAACCTGCTCACCATGGCAGCTGGCTGCACTTCGGCATTCGTTTCACGAGTCCCAGATGACAGCACTGCAACTGCGCTATTCATTCAGAAAAAGCATCGTACATGTCTACTTTGCACTTTTCCTGTACCCCCTCATGTGGTAGTGTCAAGTGCAGCGCAGGACGGCTGTAACTGCAAAAGCCAGCTGCGTTTTTGTCTGCTCTAATGGCATCTGACAAGTACGCCAGTGAACTTGCTCTATCAATTGCAAAAGCTAGACAACGTGAACAGCGCCGACCTTCACACATCGCAGCTGCCGCAACTGGCGAGATAACCAACCATACCAGAGGGCTTGCACGACATCTTCACTCTCATGTTCGTTTCAGCATTGCGTTGCTGCTGCACTTGCCGAAGCATTCCCAGTGTGACGACTGCATCCAGACAGCACCAGGATGAATCTAATTGTAGTGCGAGAATTGACGCAGTCAATGAGCGTCGTTGTAGATGCCTATTTGTGTTTAGTAGTGCGGTGCTGACAAAGAAGTGCGCAGGAAACTTAATGCTTGTGCTCGGTGTGTAGAGCCGAATTAGCGCGAGTTTGCACGTGCCTTGTGCGTGGGTCGCGGGAGAAGTGCTCGAGCGACGGTGACATCTCGGTGAGTGGCAGACATCCAATGATCGAACACCAGGCCACATTCCGACATCACGATCCTACCCTTCTGGTCCGGGCCTCATCCCAGCTTCCATGCTCACAGGGTCCTCCTGGGCTGGGCATTGCCCCACCCTGGCGGTTGTCTGAGGCATCGTCCTCGCGGCTGGCCTGGCCTTGTTCCTGGCGCTGACCCGTAGCTGTACTTGGCGTTCAAGGTGGCCTCCTTCACTCTGTTCGGGACGTCCTTCATGGATCTACATGGTGTAGTCTGAGGCGTTGTGTTGCCGAGCCGGGATATGTCCTTGCATTTTTCCAATGGACCGAGCCACGCTCCGGCACTGACCTGAAGCAGCTCAACTGTGCCCGGCTGCTGGCACTGAGCACACCTCACGTCATTCACCACAGACCTGTCCCTGAGCACATGTTCAACACACTTCCTGTTCGGGCCGTTGCAGGCGAGTGGTTGGTACTCGTCTCATCGAGTCAGCCACGACTGAGACACCGAAACGTACGGCACTGTGTGAGTGCTAGAAACCATTAATGCCGTTTGCAGTTTAAGCAGTCAAACGTACATGTTTATGTGTTTGTATAGTCCTATGTCTTATTACCCTGTACATAAAGCTGTTCTCTTTGTCTCTGGGTGCTTCCTGTGCACGTCCGGCTAATCTGTGCCCACATTTGCCCACGCTAATGAACCTTTAATTTTTATAAGTTTAGGCTAGCCTGCATAGTCACACTTGACATGTGAAAACTCAAGCCGTGCAAAAATAAAAGTTGGTCGTTGGGCTGCAGGCCACTGATATGAACCAGCGACCGCCATTTTGCGAGATGAGCACACAAACTAATTCAGTCACCGTCAGTTCATCATATGCATGCTCTAAAGCAGGGTCTTACACACATAAAAAAAGCAGACACAGTGTAAGGCATGCACATGTGCACACTCTTCAGTGCACATTCGGTGATCAAAGGAGATGTGAACATGTCTGAGCCACATGAATCTTTTGGACTGCCTACCAAAGACAGAAAAAAATACAACTGGGAAACATAGAAAGAAGGAACAACAGGCAGAAAGGAACAAAAGAAAGGGGAAAAGAAAGAAAGAAAGAAAGAAAGAAAGAAAGAAAGAAAGAAGAAAGAAAGAAAGAAAGAAAGAAAGAAAAAGGCATGCACATGACAGGCTTTACTTGCCCCCATCTTCCTGATAGGAAAACGGCTCCAATTTTTGCAACAGAAACGAAGAAAGCAGCCCTTTAAGCATACCTTGTCACCGGCGTTCTTTCCATAGTACGGTTTATTTTCAATGGTGATAGTTTCCAGCTGATCCTCCTGCACTAAAAAATCCTTCGCCTCCCAAGCCAGTGAACCATCCTTAAATGTGAACAGGGCCCTGTTGTCATCAAGGATGTACCTGGAAAGTCAAGAGTGCACATAGTCCATGTTAATGTACACAATGAAATCAAAGATGTAGGTGTCGTAGTTCAATGCAAGTACTGAGCGTGCAAGGTTCATTCAAGGTGATTAGAAAGCCTAGCAAAAATGCTGACACAAGAGGTACATAAGAAACCCAGAAATAAGAATACAAAGAATGAAGATACTCTAGCCTTCATATATGATCCTTTCTCACATTTAAGCATCAAACGTACATAAATGCACAGCTTAGAACATAAGAAAGATGACCTGCAGTAGACTCGCAATAACTCCAACTCTGATCATTCAAACTTTCAGGTAATTCAAACAAAACTTCCAAGGTTTGGTTGGCCCACTACGCTTTCAATTCAGCCTTCACACATGATCTCTCTTCATAACCTAACACCAAATGCACATAAATGCACAACTTAGAACACTAGAAAGCTGACGTACAGTAAACTCTCGTTAATTGCAACTTCCATAATTCTAAATTACAGTTAATTCGAACAAAGTTTTAGTTGGCCTGCTATAATTTCAATGCATTTAAGAGCTGCTGAATTCAAACTGCACCACTCAATTATTCCTGTTAATTCACGCTTTTTACTTATCCTTACCAAAAGTTTCAGCTGCTTTGGTTTGTTCTAGGTTAGATTTTTTTTAACAGCCAGCAATAAAGCATTCAAAACCATTAAGAGCAAAAAATAAAACACTGAGATGGCAATAATGCACTTGCCTGCCGTGTTGCACCAGACCATTCTTCTGCTTACACATGATAATTCAAACAAATTCTGGGGTCCCCTCGAGTTTGAATTAACGAGGGTCTACTGCAGTCGTTACGGGCTCACAATGCAAAAAGGCAAGGCGTACAGATGTGGATACAAGAGATGAGAAGTAGATGACACTGTTCTCTACTTCTCTTGTGTCCGTGTCTGCGTGCCTTACCTTTCTGGATTATAAATGCATGGCTTGTTTAATACAGAGCTACAGAAAAAGTTAGGTGTGCAGCCAAGGACACAAGAAAAGGAAAACAGGCCACACAAACAATTCCAAGGGTCTCAGCTTTGCCATTCAGCATTACCTGCTTTCAAGCTTCACAATTGCCCTACACACAATTGGGCCTACCCACGTTACATGCAGTGGGCATGTAACAACCAGTTTTCTCAAAGGCAGCCAACAGCATTGTCACAGCACCTGGTGGCACTTTAAAATTCCTTTCCATTTATTTCATAGTTACTCTACTTCAGTTAAAAAACTACAATAATTCCCCCTATGCTCTCCTCGGGTCAATCGTCTGTTGGCTTCATTAGGTTGTTTCTAACAAATAAATGTGCCCTTGACCAATTTAGTTTCCTTCTTTCATAGCTTGGGCCTGGGTCCAGCAGACTTGGTGCCTTAGGGCAGCATGCGAGAGTTGCCATCTTGTCCCGAGATCACATTCCACGTGACACCTTCTGGCAAAAAGAGTGTTCCACACTCGCCACCATGGCTACAAGTGGCGCTAACACTCCCAGGACTACACTCACGTAAATACCCAATAAAGTAGGGGGGAGAACAACTGCCCTCGTAGCTCAGTTAGTAGAGCATCCGACTTGTTATCTGAAGGTCATAGGTTCAATCGTACGTCATGGGCAGGTGTATTATTTCGTCCACTTTGATTCCTTTACATTTATATCCTAGTTACTATACACTACAGCTAAAGACCACAATTTCCCCTATGCTCTTGTTGGCTTCATCGTCTGTTAACTTCATTAGGTTGTCTCTAAAAAGTAAATAAGCCCTTGACCATTCCCTTATTTCATTGGTCCTCGCAAAATAGTAGTGTGTTTACGGACACACCCAATATGAGCCGCAACATAACATCCATGCTTCAAGTGGCAGCGGCAGTGCCGATGTAAAGTTGATGAACTAAATACTTTTGTTTTTCTGACTGCTGGCACATTGCAAGCCAATTTAATATTTTCTGCTGTTGCCGTGCAGGCTGGAGCCCCTTTAATCATGGCGGTGTGTTGCAGATCACATTAAACATGACATGGCTGCAGTTGAAGTGCTGCAGAAACGCACCATCCCACTGTGATGTAAATGCACATAAAAAGCAGTACCACTGCTGAGTATATGACATGAGTTCTTTTCAATCAGGGGAGATATGTGCTGTCCATGCATGCACGAAACATGCAGCCCCTCGTAGGACTGTTGATAATGCACAGGCTTCTGCATCTTAGCCTTAAGATTTTATATTCTCTGGCAAGCTTAAGATACCAAGGAAAAGGGATGCTAAATGGAAACAACAGATCAACTTATTGTTGGTAAACAGTACTGTCGTTAATTTTACCGTCAGATTATCGCGCCTAATCTCTACACAGGAATGTGTCATTTCATGGATGTCAAGGAGTTTTCATATCTCAGCATCATTGGATCAACAAAATTTCCTGAAACTTGATTCATTTGAGCCTCTGACCCTCTCAAAGTACAATGCACCTAACTTTTTTCCAATTATTTGAGTACAATCTAGGCCTCGGCAAACACAATCAAAATGTAGGACGCTGCGGTGGGCCAATGGAAGAAGTTCAACGTCGCCTCGCCACCTGTAGTTTATTTCAGTGAGCTATCTCGCTCACCAGGCACCTGCTCGCAACAACAGTGGCATTCTTCCTATTGTGAAACAGTAATTTACCGATTAAAAAAAGCTGTTTTATTCTTTAGTGTCCTTTCTTTTAATGTCCAGCAAGAACAATGGGAGGAAGAAAGGAGCCCAAGTTTTATTAGCAGTAAATATGTAAACACAGGAAACAATACAACCGAACCTGTTTATCTCATAATTAGCCCCACAAGGCAGTAAAGGATGAAAGGGAAGGGGTCAAGGGCTCGTTCTTTATTTGTTAGGAACAACTTAATGAGCAAACAGACAATGAAGCCTAGGAAAGCATAGGGGAAGTTTCTTGTGGTATTGTAATTGTGAGAAAGTAGAAAGGAATTAAAGTGGACGAAAAGACAAACCTTGCCTTCGGTGGGAACCGAACCCACGACCTTCGGATGTCGCGTCCGATGCTCTACCAACTGAGCTACGAAGGCGGTCGTCCCCCCGTCCCCTTCATTGTGTATTTATGTACGTATTATCCTGGGAGTGTTAGGCAGCGCCACTCATGGCCAAGGCGGCGTGCGTGGAACGCACTTTCTTGCCAGGAGGCGTCACGTAGAACGTGAACTTAGATGAGATGGCCGCTGCCCAAGGGCTTATTGGGCAGCAGCCATCTCATCTAAGTTCACGTTCTACGTGACGCCTCCTGGCAAGAAAGTGCGTTCCACGCACGCCGCCTTGGCCATGAGTGGCGCTGCCTAACACTCCCAGGATAATACGTACATAAATACACAATAAAGGGGACGGGGGGACGACCTCCAATAAAGGAAAAAAAAAGCCTTCGTAGCTCAGTTGGTAGAGCATCGGACGCGACATCCGAAGGTCGTGGGTTCGGTTCCCACCGAAGGCAAGGTTTGTCTTTTCGTCCACTTTAATTCCTTTCTACTTTCTCCACAATTACAATACCACAAGTAACTTCCCCTATGCTTTCCTAGGCTTCATTGTCTGTTTGCTCATTAGGCAGTAAAGGAGCAGTTTAATTGCAACTGCCCTCTTCTAGGCTACATGTGGGCGTTGTACGACAGGGTATGCGTTGGTGGGTGAAGAAGAGCTACCATTTTGTGCTTTTAAATGTCGATTAACATTTTAGTGGCCAGAATCGTTGCTCAAGAAATGTTTTACTTGAAATGTTTATACATGTACGAAATACAACCTTAGGACTTGTGTCACATTGCTGGCAGTAAATGAACTCACCTGTCTACACTAATATGGTTATTCATTAGGCTTGTCTGCCAGATGCTTATTATTTCTTCAGTTTCTTCCCTCGTTGGTTTCCCTGGAAAATGAGATTACGAAGCAAAACATGTCAACTAAAGCAGGAGAACAAAGGAATTACTGGTACGCATGACTAACCAATGACAATCATTTAAAGGAGCTGGTATTCGTGGCATTATATATACAGTTTCCTTATTTCATTACATTGATTTTTTTAGCTATCAAGAGATACACACCACATCTAACAAGTACAGTGTGCAGTTAGCCACCGAAAATCTCTGGGACAAACGATCCACAGAACAGCTGGATTCGTGGCAAGTCTGTAAACACAGCGTAAAGTTCAGGGACCCATGAGAAGAGGTAAGGCATGCAGGCACAGAAAAGAACCAGACAGCACATACATGCATTTGTGTTACCTGCTTTTCTTCTCTTAATTCCATGTATACATGCCTTACCATCATTCATGACAAAGTTCCTACGAACTTTGTTATTTAGTAACCATGATAATAATAGAATAAATCAGAAGTCAAATGCCTTAACAGAGTAGAAATGCAGTTTTACCATGATGTCTCAGACATACAGACAGTTATGTCAGACTGTGCTTGATATCAGGCAAACTCTCACGACCTGTTTCATATTTGATGGAATTTATGGCAATGGGCACCTATCATACACACCCTACTTCATGACACAACAACAGCGATTTAGCTGTGGCATTCATTACGAAAATGAGCAGCCATTAGGAGGCTTTCCACAATTCCTCTGCAGTGTGGTACGGCCCATCCAGGATGGGCACCAACACCGTAAAGCGTTTGGCACTGTTTGCTTGTAGTGGCTAATGAGAGCTGGAGTGCATGCTCTATTTGACTGGCCGACCTGTCTTTTCACTTGTGCCTGAACGGCATGCAGTGTGGTCTCAATTGACAAGTCCATCTTGTCCTTGGCTGTGGTTTTACGTGGGCTTAGAAAGCAACTCATCAACTGGTCCTATATAAAAGAGAGACAAGTCAACCAGTCAAACTGACCTGCATTCCAGCTATCACCTGCCACCGCAAACGATCAGTGCCAAACACTTCGTAGCTTTGACATCAGTCCAAGCCGATCCTGGCCACACTGTGGAGTGGTTGTGTTAAATGTGCTGACGGCTTTAGATGATCACTTTGTTTAGCTACTGAGGCAACCATGTCCATATGCATTACTGTGGCAAAACAACTCATAAATGCTTTAATGCAAGGGGTACCTACAAAATCACCTACCATGACCGATGGCTTTCGTAAACGCAAACGTGAAAAATGTAATGCCATCACTCAAAGTGTGCAACAATGCAAAAAGAAAAAAAAATGAAGAGAGGAGAGAATAAAGAGGAAAGGCTCATCACTACAATGTGATGTGATCCCCGAGCTCTGGTGTGAAAAAAAAAGACCAAGCAAAACTGCTCGAGGCTGCAACGTGTTCCTTGACAGTAATATATGCTTCCCAATGAGGTGGCAACACTAATTCCCAATTTTTTTCTTCCCATCTCCTCTAATAAGGATCCAATTTTAACATCCCTTCCGTACAACAAGCTCCAAAAGTCTTGGAACTTATAGCGACCACCAAGTTTACCAATGAGGCCTGGTCAGAAGCCTTCATCCCGATATGAATAAGGCAGTATATTCGACAGCATTTCAACCTTTTGGACTATATTGCAATGTTGATGACATAGATGGATTTGCTGCTTTCAGATTAAACGATGTGGTAAAGGTCATTAATGGAATTATCTCAAGCAGTGATTCCTTTAGGCAAAATTCCTAAGCAATTCCTTCAGATTTCGGCTTGCTCAAATGCAGATACAGTTGCCAGGAATGCTTATCTTTTAGAACTGCCTGCCTGTTCGCACGTGTGTGTGTGTGTTAGTGAACTGCATTCACCACCAAATACTCACCTAGGAGGGTTATAAACGTCATAAGCATCCTGCCTTTCTTCGAAGCCTTCAGTGTGTTCTCCGGATTCCAACTTGCTCATGTCAATCTTCGGAGCCGACCGCACGTACTCGGGCAGTTCGTCGGGCTCTAGTGGCTCCTCGTCTTCCTAAAGAAAGAGAAGAAAAAGAATAAGCACAAGTATGCCAGCGTCGGCAAGTCACAGGCTAGAATACCACGCTGCGGGGAGTTACCTCCCACTAGAGGGATTTAGTATTGCGGAAAACCTTTGCGTTAGCGTTTGCGAGTCACGCATGCTAAATTTTTGTGGAGTGCTATTCGAAAGCATTCCGTAGCTCTTTAGCATAGCGCGAGACGACGACGCGCCGCAAAACGCAAGGCACACAAACCTTCGCTGCGCCATCTAAATGCGAATAGTAAAAGCGTCAAAGCCGTCGGCCGTTGTTAGTAACCTAAAGAGCAACGCAAGCGCAAAAAGAATTATTAAAAAGAACATCGTGCAATAATAATTGCATAAGTGTTGCTGTACTCTGACGAGGCAGAGTTTCGCTTTCGTTGTGCATGTGTAATGTGGTCAAACTAGAATACACAGCGAAAAGATCGTTGTCTTCTCGAAGCGAAAACCAGCAACACGATTTATCGTGAATCAGCTAGTCCCACAACGCAGCAAGACGACACCATAGATGCGAAACGGGCAGCCGTCAGTTGTAGGGAGCCGCCATGCTTCCCGCGCTAAACAAACTTATCGAGCGTTTTGCGTCTCCGCTAAATTCGGAAAATAGCGAGCGATCGCTAAACGCAAAGCTGCAATAGCGTGCGTACGCATGCGCAGTCTGACCCCGCTAAATTTAGCGTTTAGCGGGCCGCAACTTAAGCTGCACTAAAACTCTCTACTGTTCGTAAAGTCTTTCCAAGTCGGCGTCATGGAAGTCGCGTACGTCTTTCTTGGCCTACTCTGGTTTCGCACCTTCCTTGGATTTTTTCGCCGTTGACACCAGCAGGAGAGCCGTAAGAGCCGCGGCGAACAATAATTGCCTCATTTTAGCTTCGGTCAACGACGCGCCGAACCTGTCACGACTTCTCAGAGGTGTGTAAACTCATGCTACAAAGTGTCTCTTCGCGAATATGCGGCCACTCCGTTCAATTTGCGGAATGGCACAGCACGCACGGAAAGAAAGCGTCAGGGAAGTAAGCGCCGGAAAATGACGGAAACGCAGCACCGGACGTCTACAAATGCGCCGGTAAAAACACCCTCAGCATACCGCACCGTCCGCACGCGAACAACTTTGCAACAGAAATCTGTCAATTACCGATTGTCCTCCCATCTACCGCATCAATTTAAATCGTAAGCCGGCAAATAAAGCGGACGTAGTTGTCCATCGGAAATTTTTTGCCTATCATCTCATTGTCATTTAATGTGCGCGTGAATACATGAGCGCACGACTACTTTTCTGGCAGCATCCAAGGGCGATGTAAGCATGGAGGAACGAAATGGATTGAAGGAAGCATTCAGCAAACACTTTCCCAAGATTTTGCTTGCCTGTACGCGTTGCACGTGATTGGCCCCTTTGCCTGCCTTTGCTTCCCCACAAACATAGGAGTTTCGAAAGTTGGACCTCGCGGATCCTTACAGATGAACCGCTACGAGCAAAAGTTGCGGAAAGCGTCTTTTGATGGATAGCAGTAGTCTGATGCAGCGGAACGAACACGGCTTGCGCTGCGCCGCGTGCGATGACATTCTGCTTGTCTGAGGACAAAATATGAAGAGATCGCTGCGACTTATGGTAGCAACAGAACGTTTCTTCTACAGCTCCTACCACGAGCTGGCCGCAGCCGGCCCAGCGCGAGGCGGTCACGCGTTGCCTGCATAAGGAGGCGGCCAAGTAAGACAAGGACAGCAGACTTCAAGGTGCTTGTCCCCTTGTGCTTGATATTGCACAAACCCGATGCTGAATGGGGTAGTGTGCCGTCTAGCGCCTGAAACGCGGCTCTTTTTGCGATGACGGCTTCGTCAACAGAGCACACCGTTCTATAGTGGCGCCACCACTCGCTGGACCTCATTGATTGTCTGCGGATACTATACGGCCTCCGAGATTGGCGGCTTTCACGGAGGCCATGTTTAACTAGCACGATTGGGTGCAGGAGTGCTTCGGCTATCTTCGCTGACAGTTCGTTCCTGCGGCGTTCTCTTGCG
Source organism: Hyalomma asiaticum (assembly GCA_013339685.2). NCBI lineage: Eukaryota > Metazoa > Arthropoda > Arachnida > Ixodida > Ixodidae > Hyalomma > Hyalomma asiaticum. The sequence continues at coordinate 143,153 of JABSTT010001839.1, forward strand.
TTCTTAGCACTGGTGAATCTTTGCGACTATCTTCGATTAGAATGAGCTGTATGCAAAAAGGGGGCAAGCATTGCTTTATTGCCGTGTTTTTTAAATGAACTATTTCTGGTTGCGTGCAATGAATTTCTGGGCTCAGGCTCTTCTCGCGCTGATCAATCGGGCTAATTATAACGCGCAGTTCTTGTTTGCCTTTGGCAGGGTAACTAAAGGCCAATGAAACCTATAGTTCACTGCTAATGCGACTGTATTATTGTGTGCGGACGGGCAACTGGGTTGTGTGTGAGGGTGCGTACGTGCATGCGCGCGTTTTATCTCATAGTCCTTTGCTATAAACGCGCCGGACTCTACGATATGGTATTCGTCCTTCTAGATGAATATAAAGGGTAGCGCTATATATTCGGCGTTTTTCGTCGGTCGTACGATCTTTCCTTTTTTTTTAATATGTCCCGCGGGAAAAAGTGTTTTCCGCGAAAGTTTTTCAAAGTATTACGTTCATAAATGAAAACTATCTGCATATCCAGAATAAATTGTGTTACACAAGTATGCCTTCGCGTCTTGATTTTTATTATTTGTCGTTGTTCTTTTATTGGTTGATATTTCGTAAAATATTATTAATTGCGTGGTCGAGGGACAAAAAATACCAACATTTTTCATCTCTTTGAAAAATTGTCATATCTAGGGAGGAAAGGCGATGGTCGCATTTATTTTCAAAGTGCCTTTATTCCCGGGAAATGCACGTACGATATATAAAAGTATAAAGAAGACATACACACTTTTTGTGGGAAACTTAGGTGGACCTCCTTAGCTTAAGGTGCTTCAATTGTTCTCGTTTGCAAGAGCGCTCTCGGTTCAGGGACTTCACGAGGAAGCGAAGACGCAGCAACACATAAAATTTCAGGACTCGAAGCGTGAGCTCCTTATTGTGTGCGCCGCCGCCGAGCTTGGGTAGTTCCACTCCTTCGAGAAAGCTCGCGAAGTCAGACATGCTTGCCGCCGTAACTTTCCGTGTGCTGAAGAATACTGTGAACGAATCTTCGAGCACGCCTACTAGACTCGCCAGGCAGCCTGACGGATATACCAAGCCGCCCATGTCAAACTGTTGGATGAATTGATTTCTGCTGTCCATTATTCCATGTGCTTTGGATGCAGAGAAGCATTCAGCGCAAATTTTGCAGTTGGTTTTCCTGAGATGTCTTGCGGGCCACATACCCTGCGATATAATGGGTAAGACGACTGGAACTCTTGGAGATCACGTAGCCTCCATGGTCTTCTGGTGGAAGAAAGTCCAGAGTCGCTTCCGCGTCATTTATGTTGCCTTCGTCGACAAGCTTATCAAGAGAGTCTATGGCACGTTCCCTGGGAACCTCCGCTGTTCTGCAGTTACCTAACAGCGAACTAACGACCTCAGGTCGGCAGTTACCTGCCTTTGGTGGTTTAGCCAAGTTGTAAAAGGCAAGTGCCTTAAATGTTAAAAGAAACTGCGTTGGGTTTGGGTGGTCATTAGTGCCATTCGACTGTCTCACAATACCAAACAGATTTTCCAGTTTGTCTTGGCCTAATTTTGAAGTCGATGTACTTGGAGTTGCACTTTGAGCAGAGGTACTGTAAGATATCAATTGTGGACTGCAGAGTTACGTGGAGACCTTCTGCTGTGCTTTTACGTAAGAAGCCGATTTCATTGGCATGCATCTCCTAGGTGTTCAAGAAAACGAGGGATTGTTTTAGAAAATCCGTGTCGGCCGAGTTAGGTTTTAAGGCTCTCCTTGGCGTACGTGGTGTCATTATCTTGATGAGCCTGGACATCTTCGAAATAAATGCCTCAGTTTCTGACGCAGAGCCATACGCCTTCTGAACCTGCTTTCGGTAAAAAAATAAGCCTTTGAGTACTTCTTCGCTGAAAAGGCGTAGTGCCGGCCCAACTCATATTTTCTCAAACGCGTTGGGGAAAAGGTGTATTTGGTTAATGTGTGGCATGACCTTTAGTGTTACATTCTCATTGTCCTTCCTCCATGCTTCCCTAATATAATCAGCGTGTACACGGCCTTCTGGTGTATTGAAACCCCGGCTCAAAAATGCGTTGCGCACGTTCTTCACCAAGTGCACGAAATCGGAAAAAAAGTAGAGGGCCCGGCTGTCATCCACTGGGTGTGGACACTTGCAACGGACGTCTGCTGTGGAACCTGCATGTTTCGTAATGTACAATGAAATAAAACATTCAAGTAGCGCGACACTGAAACGCTGCACAACACAAATGTCAC